>CM025652.2:1295902-1317229 GCA_014621495.2 Entosphenus tridentatus
GATTTGGGCCGATTTGGGCCGATTTGGGCCGATTTGGGCCGATTTGGGCCTTGACAGTGGCACGCAGATTTGGACATTTGTGCACACGCACGGATTACGTAACTTGATCCAATTGGCGACCCCATGCAGCATCAGCCAGTGTGACGCCCGCTATGCCACCCGGCCCACTCAGCCCGCAGACGGGAAGCCTCCCTCCCTCCTCCTGCCTTCCATCGCTCACCTTGGGGTTCTGAAGCCAGATCTCCAGTTTCTGCACGGCGAGCAGGCGCGCTTGGCAGTAGCCGCACGTGGCGGCCAGCAGGCGCAGCAGGTTGCGCGACACGCTGTCCATGGGCTGCCGGCGGTTGAGCTGCTCGCGCAGCATCTCCACCACGTACTCCTCCACGCTCTCGCCCAGGTCCTCGTAGCTACGAGGAAATAGTCGCGCGTTCACGCGTTGGACGAGCGCGCACGCAAATGACGAGCAATCGACGAGAGAGAGGTAGCCAGACGTTTTCCGAGCCATCGCGTGCTTAAAACTACACCGCACGCACAACCGCATTCGCGCGATATATGCAGAATCGTACACGCACAGAATTGTACACACACGCACACCTAACAAACACAATCACACAAATGCATGATCAGACACGAATAGCAAATGAACGCAAAGATCTCCCTATAGTCGTGCAGACTATTGGGGCAAGTACTGTAGGGGGACAACTTCATGCCTGGCTGTCTTTGTATCCCCAGTGCTGATGTTTACACACTGCACCAGGTACTCATTTGATGCTAAGTCAACCTAGGGGAGGCTCAGGACCGGTTCACAAATTTGTGACTTATTGATTGTGAGCAGGAATCAACTCCAGTTGCTTATTTCGTAGCGCAGCGCACTAACCACTGTGTCAACCCTCCCCACACCCAACCACACACACACACACAGAAGAACAAGACATCCACACAATAACCCGCGGGTGCATGTTCACGGTTACAAGCCTTGGCAATGAAAGGTTAGGACGAGTTGTTGGGTATTGAGACTACGACGCAGGTTCAGTGGTCAGGGACGTTTGTAGTAACTGGTGGGGTTTGAGGTTAGATGTGATTTATAATTAAGTAGGCTTATCGGTAAAAGTTAGCGGTTTTATATATATATATATAAAAGCTATGGTTTCAGTGTCATACTTATGCCCAAGTCACCCAGAATGCACCTGATCTCATCAGATCTTGGAAGCTAAGCATGATTCCGGCATGGCCGGTGCTTGGATTGGTGACCACGATGCACGCCACATCGTCGTAGGCAGCTGTGGATCTGTGCCAACACGTGGTGGTCAGCAGAGGGCAGTGCAGCACCATTCTCCACTCGACTGCGAATCTAAACTCGCCCATGTTCAGGCCATTAATCCCTGCAGCAGAGTGACCAAAGTTGCTGTACACATCCACACACTGTAGGCTAGCTACAAAGTTAAAGCGAGTGATACAGGAGTCTGTGGGCCATGTGCTAACAGGCTGTGGCCAACGCGAGAATCACCGGTTCATGGTCTGCGCAGTCTCCTCGTCCGACGAAGTTTTGTCCTCGGCAATGAGGAGGTCCGGGGGCTCCTGGTTCTTGTCTTCTTCCTCCCCGGCCAGGTGGGGACTGGCACCTGCTCATCAATCAAACGACGATGAACAACATCGATTAGACTTCAATTACAGTGTTCATCCATCACGACCATCAGCGATATGCGCCGGGGCCTGGAACTCATGAACAGCAAGCGAGTCGATGAAATTGTCCCAATGCGGACCGTCTCTTGTGCTGTATTGTTTTCAGTTGTCTCGTTTGTTAACACTATTTAGCCTTAAAATGTAAAATTATCATAATACAAATCTTAATACGACTCTCACATGCGCAATCGACTTATAACGCCAGTTTTATTCACGTAGAAAAATACAATTGGGACACAAGCCTCTTCCCTCAGTCGGGTCCTGCACGGGGAAATTTGGTCAATTCCTCCCCCACTGCCACATCTCTCACTGCCCCCCACCACCTTGACTGTGACTTAGACCAGAGAGTCCCAACTTCCCTGGACCAAAACACCGTCTTTTGCAACAACAAACAAACCCCGTATCTGCAACAGTTCAGCAGATCATTTCCCATGGCTCATGACCAGCGGTTCACGTCCTGTGGTCCACAGACCCCCCCCCCGGTGGTCGGGGGTCCACGGAAAATAAAAACCATAACATCCTCACCAAGGAAAGAAATGTTCAAACAACTAACGTAGTCGCACGTGGTCCGTGAAATACTTGGAGATTGAAAAGGGGTCCGCGCACTCGAAAAGGACACCACCGGGAAAAGTAAACCCGGCAGACCCAAAACCACGTGGCACAAGACAGTGAAGGACGAGCTGGTGGCAGTGATCATCCTCTCTTTGGGCGAGGCTCAACATGTTGCCAAGGACGGGAAGAAGTGGAGGGAACTCACTGCGGCCTTATGTCGCACAGGGGATGAAGAGGATTAACTAACACTCGAACCACTGTTCCAAACCAAGCAGTGAGAGTCTCACCACCACCACCACCACCACCACGCTCCCCCACCCGTGTTGACCGTGTGCCAGAGTGGCCACTGCGGAGAGGGCCTCACCGGCGCTTGCGTCGCTGCCGCCCGGGCGCGCCCCCTCCGCGGGCAGCATGAGGCAGCGTGGGGGCGACTTGGTGCCAAACGCCGTTTGGATGTTCTCCACAAATGCCTTGCAGTGGACGTTATCCACCCAGATGCGCTCGCCCAGCGAGTCCTCGATGTACACCTGGCGTGCCGCGGGGCGACAGGAACGAGGTCGGCGTCCGGGTTAAGGGAGGACGGGAGTCAAGGAGGGCGTGAACGAGTTCGTCAAGGTCATGAAAACTCTTTTCGACACGCGTTTGTTCTTCGACGTACTCAGTTAGCGGTGCGTGCTAGCCGGCCTAAAAATTCCATTCCAATCGTGCTCCGTATCATATTATCGTCTCGTTTTCATCACCAATTCCCTTGCTCAACCCCGCTCGGCTTACCTTGACGAAGAGCTCCGGCCAGTTCTCGTCCTCCTCGTAGGCGGCCATGAGGAGGTTGCAGGCCAGCACGGACACAAGGGGGTTCCCCTTGGCCTTGATCGTCACGGTCGGGTCTCTCCTGAGCAGGCTGCACAGGGCCTGCACACACAACCACCGTTTACTTCGTCAGAACATGTGATATTGGTCATGGTCTTAGTCCTAGGCGACCACAACCAGTAAAATACTTGGCACGTCCTAGTTTGTGGATTTTACTTGGCAATTCTCTAAGTCTTGTCGACTAAAGTAATACAAACTGTTGTCCGTTCTTCGTTATTACGAGTTGCCGTGAGGGGTGCACAATTCCCACCTGGCTAGATTTCATCCTGTCCATCATTAGGCTGGGCAGATATCTTCTTGTTATAGCCAATTACCATTTTTTTGGTCGTCCTCAGTGCAATGCTGTGATTCCAATAACCTGACTAAATTATCTCGATTCTGCGTCTTCATTCACAATCGTTAATGTCGTCCCACCAGAGCCCATCAAGCTTTTATCTTTTGGTGGTTTAGTCGTAACCACCATCGTGCTTGAAGAAATCGAATCGGTCATCGCCGACTCAAACTTTTCGGGGGCACGCGCCCTAACCCCAACGACTTTTTCACACCATGCCGACTTATACGCGGCCGCACCCCCCCCCGCCCCCTCAAGGGCACCCCCTGGGCGCGCTCTCACCTCGATGACGCCCTGCGTGGCGAACACGTTGGGTTTGACCTTGGCAAGGTGCATCAGGGTAAGGAAGAGCGTGGGGTCTGGCCGCGCGCGGTTCGCCTTCAGCTGCTTGACGGCGCCGCACAGGAGCCCGTCCACACGGTCGTCGTTCCCCTCATTCTCCGCCGCCTCGATGGCGTCCAGCAGCGCGCTCGGTGGGACTGCGCACAAACACGTGCAGGCAAAGGCAAGCACGCGTGCACAGTCACGCGTGCAGACCCCGCAAACGCATGCAAACGGACGTTAACACATGCACGCGCAAGCGTACGCGCCATCAGTCTAAATGTCACACAAGCGTATCGTTTCCATGAATCTGAAATAATCGGTTCTTACACAAATAATTCGATGAATGGAACGATGAATTGACGCGTCATCACGCAAGCACCGAAGAGCGCTCCGTTCGCTTCGACCCGTGTGCGTCGGACACGATCAAATCGCGACAACTCATCGAACCGCGGGGCGGGGTGGCGAATCTCTACATCCCCAGTATCAGCCGATGCTCCCGCTTCACCTTCAATGGGCACCACCGACGGCTCTCGGATGGACGGCGAGATGGTCCTCCTCTCGGCGTCCGCAGCGTCCGCCAGGCGGCCCAGGGCGCTCAGGGCCCCGCCGCTACCGCCAAGGCTTCCGAGCTTGGGCCTCTTGCCCAGGCTTGCGCCGGAGGTCGAGCTGGCCGGCGCATCGCGTTTGCGCTCCCCGCCTAGCACCAAGCCGGCCCCCACCAATGAGGAGCTCACACTGGGTAAAGGGCCACCGGCGCCGGATTTGTGCAGGGTCGGCACAGACTTGGAGTCGATCGACTGCACCTTGCTGCCCAGGGCGATGAAGTCGCCGGGAGGTGGGTGAGCTGTTGGGTGTGGAGACACGTGGGGGCACTGCGTGTTAGGTGACCGATTGTGTGAACTTTTGATATGTATCTGCGTTTGTTAACGCCTCTACGTCACCAGCCTCATTGATCATCGACGACCTGTCTAGGGATATGTGCTGCCCAAGCTCATTTTAGTTTTTTAAAGAAATAGTTTACAAGCAGTATTTACTTAAGCAAGCAAAACTTAGCACCCTTTGGGTGTCAGCGGCAGAAGCAAGTTTGTTGGGGCCAGTTTACCGCAAAAAAATCAGAGTAGACACGTTTGTCACGCACTATTATGGAACATTATTGGCAATTATATACACTATATGCAACTCTCCGTATTTGTTGTTTATTCCAGTGGGATGGCTGCCGTGGGGTAATTGTTGGCACGCCGGATTTGTAATCCACACGTGGTCGGTTCCATTCCACGTCCCAATGCGGCAGTGGGAACAATGAGAGAAAGTTCCTTAGATCACTGCCCACACGGCAATACAAATAGGGTAGGTTACGGCGCATTTGGCCGTTCAGAGGGTCGCGTGCGGTAGGGTAAAGTGTGGGTCGTCTCCTATAGAGCCAAGTGGAAGCCCCAGCGCCAGCAGTGTTATGCCGGCAAGCAATTGCAGGGCTGTAACCTTTTCACATTACAGGACTGAATAGATGAATCTGTCAATCCACTGCTGGATGAAGGATTTCCCACGCCGAGAAATCATCGGGGTGGTTTCATCATACTTTTAGGTTTTTTTCGGTAAAGTCACGAAGGTAAAAGTAAATAATAAAATGATAGAAGTAAAATAAATCACGTTATTTTATTTCTATCATTATTTCTATCATTTTATTATTTTTTTTATTTACCTACGTGACTTTACCGAAAAAAAACCCCTAAGTATGAATCCTTGCAGTCACGAAAGCTTCAAATCTAGAATTCATCATACTTCACCATCCTGGTCAGCGAGGGTCGAAAGACCCAGGATCGGTTCGAACATCACAATGCAGCACCGATGCTTAACCCTTGACGAGGCGACCTGGTTCTTAGCACAGTCCCATCACCGTAGGGACGTGGAACCGATCACTAATGAGCCAAAAGTGTCCTTTGGATAAAAAAAACAGCATCCCAGTGGCGACTGGGATGCAGCTTTAAGATATTGACAAACGTCAATCGCTATGCTCCAAGCATGGGCGGTGGCGCAGCGATTATCTCATTGACCCATGAGCCCGCATCACTCGCTCTGGCCTGCGTTGTGAAGGGCAATTGCTCGAAACGTCGCCGACTGCATTTGTGTTTCTCTTCACGGCAGTGTCGATTTTGTTTTCTCCTGCCCACGAACCTGGCGACGCGTGTGTAATGCCCGGCCGCGGCTAACATCAGTGCGAGGGGTGCGGTGGCGTTTGGCCCAAAACGACTCTCTCTCTCTCTCTCTCGCTCCAGCAGTGGATAGACCAAGGACCGTGCGTGATCGTTACGAGCACCCAGTTTCAGCGATGAGTCGAGGCCCCAGGCCTGGCCTACCCGAGGGTTTGCTGGGACGCCGAGTGGGCCCCGTCTTCTGCCGGTTCATGGCCGATCGAGCCGCCCCCCTCCTCCTCTCCCCGTTTTTCCGCTCCTCTCTCCTCCACCCCTCCACGTCCTCCTCCTCCTCCGCCTTCTTCTTCTTTTTGGTCGTCGCAGCAGCAGCAGCCGGCGGCGGCGGCGGCCTCCGATTGAGCTCCTCGGCCGACGGATCGCGGGCCCGAAGTTGACCGCAGCCACCACCACCCCCTACGCCTCCCCTACCAACATGGCCGCCGGCACGTCGCCCCACGTGTTGCTGTGACGTCACGCGGCGCGGGCCGTACTGCGGGGACGTCATGTTTGTTGCGTTCCCTCACACACACACCGCTCGCTCGCTCGCTCAACCCCCCCCACTCCTCCTCCTCACCACCACTACCACCACCACGCACTGTCACCGGGGGTTGGGGGGAGGGTGCCGCGCGTGTGGCTCGCCCGGTGGCTTCGCGTGCTGCGGCCGGGCCGGTGGGGAGGCCGTCTCGCGCTACGGCGCGCGGGGTTTTTTTTTTATATACCTGGCGCCGGTGACGTCACCCCGCCACGTGAGGCTGTGGGTGACGTCAGGCCGCCGATTGGCGTTGCGGGGGCGGCGGCGGCGGGGGGAGGCGATGACGTCAACTCGCAGACATTTGGCGGGGGACGTCGTCGTCCTGACGTCACGTGTGTGCTGGCGGATGACGTCATTTGAGAGCGGCGTTGGCGAGGCACTTAGCCCGCGGGATTGTGATGCGCGGGCTTCATCTCGGCACCACAGAATGTATTCTGAGGTTTTTTCGGTAAAGTCACGTAGGTAAAAATTTAAATTAATAAAAGTAAAATTAAAAAAGTAAAATATAAATGAAATAAAAATCACGACGTTTCGGAGGCAACACAAGCTTCCGTCTTCAGGTGGAACCGTCACAGCACGATTGCTATATCAAGTTTTATTTTTTATTAATTTTAATTTTTTACCTACGTGACTTTACCGAAAAAACCTAAGAATATGAATCCTTGCAGTCATGAAAGCTTCAAATCTAGAACCACAGAATGTGTCTTATTGATGTCTTATTGTCACGACTTGCACAGCAAGGATCTTGCTGTGAGGCACAAGTTGTTACTTGTTTACCCAGCAAAGCCTCAACGGGTCTCAAGACGATTTTTTTCTCTTCAGGAGGGTCCTGCCAAGTTTTCACAGCAGCGAGGCTGCTTTTGTGTGTAATCAATCCCAACTGAAGCATTAGCAGCGTAATTCTTTTTTTTGCATGAAAAAGTCTTGACCAATACCAAGTTACAAGGTTGTTGTTTTATCTTATGTTAGCTATGGCAGGAAAGCGGAGAACCCAGACGAAACCTATTCATAACAAGTTCAAGTTAATTTATTAGGTATAGCCCTGTGAGTCATTCGGCTCTTGAATCGGGTGCAACCGCAACAAACAAAAACATGAACAAGAAAACATCTTAAAGTGACTATGTGACTAAGTGCAAACAGAAAATCCAAGAAAAGACAGCAAAATATTGCAGAAAAAGCACCGTTACACCAACGCTGTGTGCAAAAATCCCAGTGGGATGCAAGTAAAACAACAACAACCACAAGACAACTTAGATTAAAGCCATTAGTCTAACTCTGTACTACAACAAACATGGCCAAACCAAAAAACTTTTCGAAAATCACCAAAATGAAGCCATAAAAGCAATGAATCAGTGATCATAGGAACTGTGACCGAATTTTCACAATAAACGACATAAACCACATGTACTACCCAAACTCTGCAGCCATAGCTGACTGCATGAGTCACTCAACCCCATTCAATGCCCGCTGCTTCGCGCCCAACATCGATGAAGGACCCCACCGACACCGCCGCTGGTCTCGCGTTCACCACCTCAGCGGCGTTGCCACTCTTGAAATATCGAGGGTTTTTTTTAGTTCCAAATTCGAAAAAAGCAATAGCTCCTCTTCTTAATAAAATAAAAATAATTATTTTATTATGTTTTATTTTTACTATTTTATTACTTCCCTTCTACGTGACTTTACCGAAAGAACCAAGAAGACGAATCCCTGCAGTCACGAAAGCTTTAAATCGAAAAATAGCTCCTCTTATTGTGTTTGTCGACCCATGCACTTGCCTCTTCTTGCACGTATCTCAATTGTTCACAAATACAGGGTGCCTAAACATTTTTTTAACACTTATATGGGACTATCGTTTTTAATGGGAAAAGAACGGATAATTCACTGTAACATGATAACAAATGTATGTTAATAGCTTTAAGAAGTCAAAGAGTCTTCACTTGTTCAACATCATTGTCAACGCGTGCCTGGAATCTTCTCCAGGTGGTCTCCAGAGCCCGGAGTCAGCACATTTCTTGTGGTTCTTGTTGCAGATTCTCAGAAGTGTTCACATTTGTTTTAAGCACCCTGTATTACAATGTCAAATGCTAGGATAAATTACACCGAAATGTAAGGCTTAAGGCTGTTAATGTTTCGATTTAAAGCTTTCGTGACTGCAGGGATTGATATTATTGGTTCTTTCGGTAAAGTCACGTAGAAGGGAAATAATAAAATAATAAAAATAAAACAAGAACATTCTCACGACGTTTCGATTGCAACACAAGCAATCATCATCAGATGTGAAAAGCACAACAAAATTGTTTTTGTATGTATGTTGAACTTCTTTCGCGCCGTACGTAGCCAACCGTGCTTATCGTAGGTGTGGGGTAAGGACAACGTACTAAATACACAAAGCGGTTCTAAAGAAATGACTTTTCAATCTGGACGTAAAAAGTGCTCAAGATCTCCCATCACACGACTGGCAGCAGAGTGGACTGCACAAGTCTTGAAGAACGTGAATGCGTAATGTGCGTTACAAGACAGCCATGCTATCGTGTGATCAGCACCTGTGTACGTCTGTACAGAAGGTCGTGGGTGTTCGACCCAAGACCTTGATGCCTGTATATTTGTAGTTTGCGTGTTCTGTCTCTCTCCGGGTGGTTGTGAGGATTTTTCTCCGGGTCCTCCGTTTTTTTCTTCCACATTTAGAATCAACATCACGCATCGAGAGCATTTGGCTGCAATCCATTTGCACGTGATGATAATCCCACTTCGTTGAGCTGTCTGTTTTTAATAGCCAGGTCGCTTCTAAAAAAGAGCCGCATAACTCAGTGGGCCTTACCTGGTAAAATATAAATAGTTTTTACAGGAATAGTGTTCATCACTGCCTCCGCATGCTTGCGTTTACTCTGGATCCTTCGGTTTCACACTTATACATTGGCTAAGAACATTAATATCAAATTATAGAATGTAGGAAACCTCCAAGAGAAAAAAGTTATTGGACTATGTCTGGCTTTTTAAAACAAATAAGCACTTGCTATGTTTTATAACATTTGCATTGCAACGTTAATGCAAACGAACCCGGAGAGGGTTGCGTTACTCAACCAATGCGCACGGACAATCGAGTTTGAGCAACATCACTGACCATTTTGAAAAGTCACCGTATCTGTCAGTGGGCAAGTTGCCAAATTGCTGATGACAGGATACGGTAATTTGATATCATCAGCACGTGTTGTGTCAATCCTGCACACTCGCCATCAGCACTATGTAGCAACGAGCAGCTATAACATCACAATGAAATCCCCAAACATAAAACAATGCTGTAATAAAATTACTACGACTAAGTTATAACTAATACAAATGTTTATCATTTAAAATAAACACGTTACAAGCTCGACAATCACAAATAGAATTGCACAAAGGCGTGGGGAGTGGTGGCGCACTCTGACGAGTGATATTTTAAACCAGTCTTGTGCTTTCAAACTCACTAACCAACACAGACCGGCATGGTGAAGTATGGTCAAACAACCCCCTATGGCTGGACACAATGTGGTGAGGCCTTCATCCAGCAGTGGATTCAAGGGATGAAAATAATTACAAATGTATCGTATCAGAAGCAACACAAAAACTGTGACTTTCACTCGGTTACCAGGAGAACAATTTTTCTGTGTTTGACTCGGCGAAATTGAAGCATCAACTCAATACGTTCAAGATGTGTAAGGCGCTGATATTCAGCAAAGAAGCTGAGACAGAAGCGGCGGATGGCACAAAGAACGAGATACAAACGACCGTAGGTTAAACCAAACGGAATGAATGCATATCAGACTGGTGAATGAGAGCGGGTTTTGTCTGTGAGCTTTGCACACAGCTCCTGTGTCTCTCTTTGCTACGTAACCGTGCAAATTCAGTACACAGCGCTGCAGTGACCTCGCCCGTGGCCACAACTTTTGGTTTCTGGATGGGTGCAAAAGCGGGCTCGTTATTGTTCACGAAACGAGTAAAGAATACGAGACGGATGTCCGCCCGTGTACTCGCAATCCTCCTGGACTCGGAGCACTGAAATTAATCTGTTTTTTTTTTCTGTCAGAATAAAATGTCAAGGTAATACGTATTGTGAGGTTTGGTTTACATTTTTGGTGGATTTACATAATGCCATGCTCATACAATTTGCATGAATATGGGCCACGTGATGAACAGCAATGGGATCACGGTGTTTAATATGGAGTAAAACACGTGCCATATTTAACGGTATATTCCACACGGCGTACAATTCAAAGCGTTAATCTTCTCGTCATAACCCGAAACTGTCGAAAACCTGATTTGGAAATATCCTGAACGTTTGCTGATCACCAAACAAATGCATATCTCGCGCGCATTGCAAAACCACAATTAATTACTCACCTTACTTAACCTCACGTTGCACAACAACGGGTTAAGCAAGCGGCGCCTTCGATGTTTCGCTATTTAAGGGCCCCCCTCCTCCTGATACTGCACAGCATCGCCTCCTGTGAATCCCGCCTTCGGCTCGTTGTCTCTTGCAAGCCGCTGCAAAGCCCCTCATTCTCGCCATGCCTATCGTCGACTCTGGAAGTGTTGGGGCTCTGTCCGGCGTCGAGAAGGCTGCCATCGCCGACAGCTGGAAGGCCGTCTACTCCAACTACGAGGAGGCGGGCAAGGCCATCCTCATCAAGTGAGTGCCTCGGTGCTCGTTCGGTGCGAAGCGCCAAATGTGACGCGACCACCGCCACGTGGCGTCCGTTGCTCGGCGTGGCCACGTGCGTTTAACGGTGTCGAGGCGTATGTTATGTTGGACTTCTTTCGCACCGTACGTAGCCGATCGTGCTTATCGGAGGTGCCGGGGAAGGACAGCGATCTAAACACAAAAAGCAGCTCTAACGTAATGAGTTTTCATTCGAGATTTAAAAGAGCATAGCTCCACCGGCTTCCTAATATTGGAAGGAGGAGCGTTCCAGACGGCCGCAGAAGCGCATCTTAAAGCACGCGGAGCAGCGGCCGTCCTTGTCCGATGGCCAGCAGCCAAAAGCCGCTGCTGCGGGCATGGCCGGAGTTCACGTGATGGTGGTTTATGCTCCTTGACGAGATCAGCAAGGCGTTGTGGTTCAATTGTGACAAGCACTTTGTGTGTGTGTGTGTAATGAGTGCGACCCTACAACAATGTATCACTCGGCAAACCAGGAAGACAAATGCAGCTAGGCGAGCACTGCGCGGACAAGCGATGGGGATGCTGCAGCTCCCGTGTCACGGCCACGTGCCGGAGAATTCGCTCACAGCCACCGATTGTCGCGAATTGTCACCGTCTCAATGCCACAGGGCATTTGGTGATACTGCTGCTGCTGCTGCGTTGGTAGTGGTGCACTAGCACAGATGACAACAACAACAACGACAATAAACAAACACCTCTAACGCATTCGTCAATAGAGAAAACAATTGTTGACGCAGCGGCTCTTCTCCGTAGCACGTCATGTGTTCTATTGACGAATGTGCTGAGTTTTTGGGGTTTTAGCTTTGAGTACAGATTAAGTGAGCGGGCGAGACAAAAATAATACCAATCAACGAGTGTGAGCACACGTTAAAAGTGCAACGCCTCTGCTGTGAAGGAAGAGCTAAGTGGTGAAACAGGAAAACCCTGCAAACGAGAAGTTGGATCTCAGCGAGATTTTCCAGGTGAAATATCTGAATGTAAAGAAAAAAAACGACCTCAGAATATTCCCGAGCGGAAACATTCATCCCTGCAAACTCCATCCCCCGTGACGTCGGTGCTAGGGCAGGGTCATAGATGCCTCTTCCCGTGTTGGCCAGCATGTTTCCATCATCAGCTGGAGATGATTTCGCACGACACTCGGCCACCACGTTGACGTTGCGTTTTCTCTCCCGCCAGGTTCTTCACGTCCAACTCCGGCGTGCAGGACTTCTTCCCCAAGTTCAAGGGGCTCGACTCGGCCGAGCAGCTGAGCAAGTCGGCCGCCGTGCGTTGGCACGCCGAGAGGATCATCAACGCCGTCAACGACGCCGTGGTGGCCCTGGACGACCCCGAGAAGCTGAGCCTGAAGCTCAAGGGCCTGAGCAAGAAGCACGCGCAGGAGTTCAACGTGGACCCCCAGTACTTCAAGGTGCCCTCACTGACTTTACCGCAAATTTTTCGATTTAAAGCTTTCGTGACTGCAGGAATTCATCTTCTTGGTTTTTTCGGTAAAGTCACGTAGAAGGGAAGTAATAAAATAATAAAAATAATAAAACAATAAAATAATATAATAAAATAAAATAATATAATATAATAATATTTTTATTTTTTTACCGCAAATCTTGGTCACAAGCCACGGGGCACAATTCGCTCAGTGATGAAGCGCAGCTTACAGGAGCGCGCGCACACACACATAACACAAGCTCCATGGAATTGGTAGCGTGCAGATTATCAATGTGAATAACCACTGTGGGAAATTGCGCAGCCCTACGATTGCTTGTTCGTGCCACTGCTGGCAGAACAGCATCCACCGCAGAGGAGTTAGAGCCCCCTCGAGAGGGTATTTGATGTCAAATGAATGTCAGTGGTCTTGGAACAGGTCTGAGCGAACGGAAGATCGGATTGAACCGACGACAATAACACCACCACTTTGGCAGCACGTGTGTGTAGGGTTTTATATATATATAGGCACAGCAGGAGGCACAGCTGGTGCATCTGCCAGTCATCACAGTCAGCCAACCCGTGGCACCTGGGTCTGTCCCGTGACCTGTCAGCGAGCCTTCGACACTTCACGTGGCCTCAAAGTGCACCTGGCCTGGCACAGGTGCACCGTCACTTAGTGGCGAATGGCGGGTATTGGTATATACATATTGAAAGTTACACGCTGAAAATGCGTGCTTTGTCTCCTTCTGTCTGTGTCTGTGTGTGCAGGTTCTGTCTGTTAACATCCTGGAGGGGGTGTCTTCTGCTAACGGAGGCTTAGGGGACGAGGCTAAAGCAGCTTGGGAGAAATTCCTCAGCCAAGTCAGCATCCTGCTGAAATCCCAGTACTAGAGGCCCTCCGACCGACCGCCAACGTCGTGGAACATGACAACGAACAGCTGCTGCACGCAATTTGCTTCCCATTCGCTAAACTGGCACCGTGGACACCGCCCTCTCTGTGCCGGCATTTACACAAACAGACCCTGGCCCGAACCAACGCCCTGACCCACGGTAACTCTGTGGAGCTGGTCCGCAGTGTATGACAACGCCAAAATAAAGTGCTTTTTTTAACTGAAACCCCACTGTTGCGCGTCTCATTTCTCCCTTTGTTAACTCCTGGTGCATAACTGTAGAATCAAATGCAGTGAATCTGGATATGAGCACACCTTATATCAGCGTAGTTCTGATATAAGCAACACATTACACTGCTGTGGATGTAAGTGCATAACCATATGCAATTGAGATGAACCGTGTAAACCATGCTAGGTGGGAGGCAAGGGAGTGTTGATGCACGGGGTTAGCCGAGCCCGGCGACCTGAGTTCGACTCCCAGCCATGGTAACATCAGTGGCGAGTCGATGTGTGGACTCTCGGTGGGACCCCCGCACAACACAAGGTGGTGAAGTATAGACAAGTAAATTATTTTTAACGTTTAAATTGAGTAACGATAACCCCAATTAGACGATATTCAGACAATGGGCGACACGAGTATCGTTGATTCTATATCGGACGGAATATTACTCTGTTATGGCAACCCTAATACAACGACTATTACAAAACGCAAATACCTCGGTATGCAACCAAACAAAATCGCAAACAATGACTGTCATTTCTGAAACAATTACCGGTAATGCGACGACGACAACAGCTAAATAAGTGAACCAAAACATCCTCAGCTCGACACAGCACCACTTTGCAATCGAGCTGGTAGCTGCAACGCCATTCCACTTCTGCTCGCGGTCCGTGGTGGAGGCGTCAGGGCCCACGAGGCGAGTTCGCAGCCCGACGCTCGGACAGACCCCGACGCGGTGCCTCGTGCCTGTCAAGCCGCGTGAGTCCGTTCGCCCTCGAGCACGTGACCCCCCCCCCCCTCCTCCTTGGGACCAACCACGTGCCGACAGCAACCCTTTATTGGTCAGGAGCCTCAGATGGCTCGATGTCCACACACGCCCCTGTAGGAGGGAGTTTGCGCAACTCAGTCGCTGAGCTCCAGCGCGCGGTGTTGTTTGTGAGATTGGTCACGTGCCCCAGCGGTTGCTCAATCGAGATCGGGTCCGACCGCGTCGCGCAATCGAACTAAGGCGCTCTACAGATAATTAAGAATGGCACGACGTATGAATGCGATGGTGGAGATGAGGTCAATACAATAGACGAGAGGAAGCAGTGGGCGGGGGCGAATCTGTGATGGTGCTGAATTCGGAGACAGCCAGATTGGTGACAGTAAATGTTCGTCAATGGATTGCATGAATGAGGGTTAATGAGTGATAGCCGTGTAATGAGAATATGAAGAGGGAATAGTAAGGGTGGCGGTGGTTATGATGGGGAGCTTAAGGGGCGTGGGGGGGGTCGTGGGGTGAGCTAGGGGTAACAATAAGTGAGTTGTGTGTGAGGAGCGGAAACTTGGTGAGCGAAGGTGACCGCTTAATGTGGAGTGGGAAGTTTGTTCCAGTGAAGGGTGGTGGGCGAGAAGAGAGAGAGAGAGCGACAGCGTGGATTCAGCACAACGAGGAGGAGGAACACACGGAGAGAGAGAGAGAGAGCGAGAGGTACAGCAGGGCTTGCGTGCAGACACTAACACAGTCCACGCGGGTACTGTGGACGGCCTTCAAGCATCGCGTGCGATGCTGTGTCAGCACTCCTATGGCGATGGGACAATACACAGAGGCAGCGTTCGCTCTGCCTGTTGCTTCTCAAAGGGGGCTGCAAACATCAGCACCTTGGACAGCGCCGTTCGGTGTTGGTGGCGGTCCCACGTTAATGCAGCTAGAGGCGCAGCCCTGCAATTGCTGGTTCACGACACTGGGCCTCCACTAGACGGAGCTCTGTGCAGTTGTGTTTTGGCCTGTTCTTCCACGCCGGGCAGACGTTGTGGAAGAGCTTGGAGTGCCCACATTGTACCCCACGGCACGTGGCCTGCCAATCGACTGCGGTGAAGCCGTTCATACTGATGGACGGACAGAGGCGGTAAGTCGTGGAGGGGCGGGGGGAGGGGGGATTCCAGAGGCCTCATTGTTTCAATTGCCGCTCCGGGAGATAGAATGGAACCGGCGGTGTGCTGACCGTTGCACTTTCAGCGAAATATTGAGAACATCAAAAACGTTCGCTATGCCTGTTGTCGATGATTGTTAAAGTGTTGAGCCTAACATGCACGTTATTGTCGTGAGAGTGTTACGAACAGAGTTACAATCAGGGTGGCTGGGGGCGGTTAAGGGCAGTTTGCAGCTCAGTGGATACCCTTTGAGTCAAAAGTGTCTCGGGGAAAGTACGGGTAAAGGCGCAGCCCTGCAATTGCTCTCTCGCGCCAACTGCTGGCGGAAGAAGCCTCCACGAGAGGGGGCTGTTAGAGAGTCTCCATCCAGCGGCTATCTTGGCCTACTCTTCCACGCTGGCCCGGAGGTCTTGGTATAGATGGCAATGTCCACACTTTACCCCCCAGCACGTGCGGCCTGCCGATCTACGAACTGTGGTTGTTATCCTGCCGGGTGGACAGAGGCGGGGTGGTGGCGGTGGATCTCGTCTCCTCCGTGGTTGCAACTGCCGCCCCGGGAGATTGGACCGACGGCATCTGAATAGCAAGTCCGGTGTGCTCCCCATCACTCCAGGCCGGCATCGGTGACGATGTTTTTTTTGTTTTTTTATCGTTCCCACAGATTTCTCTCGTTGGAAGCACTTCGCCGTGGTTGTACTGTGTTTGTTGTGTGTTGGGTTTGTTTTTGTTCGAGGCGAAAGAAAAAGGCACGAAACACACGCGGAGCAGTTCGCCTTCAGGTTGTTTATTGCGTGTTAAATAACTACAGTGACTACTACGGTTTGTTATGCGCAGAGCGACGCTCGATTCGGATTGCAGCGGGCACGCGACAGCGGCGAGAGAGACAGAAGGAGAGGGGTAGGTGGGGAGGGGGAGCAGGGAGTGGGGGGCAGGGAGTGGGGGGCAGGGAGTGGGGGGCAGGGAGTGGGGGGCAGGGAGGGGGGGTCTCGCGACGTTCACCGGCGGGCGACGACGCGTTGTCGTCGTTGTTGTTAGATTTCATCTTCGTGGGCAGCGCTTGCTCGCATCGCATTCACACACAGGGCACACGCAACTTGCTTTAACACGGCGCAGCAGCGCCCGGCTGGAGACACCTCACAGAACGACCCCGGCCCGTGCCACACTGAAGGCGTACAAATGCATGGCCACCCTCTCCAACTAAATTCTGATTTTAAAAAAATTGAGTTTTGTGTTACAAATGAGCACCTCTGGTTATTCAAATGGCGATTCAAATATACGATTTTTTTTTTAAAATTACCAAATGATTTTTTTCGTCGTTGTCTTTCAACCACGATGCATTTGTCGTGATTGCGTGTGGGTCTTTCAGGGTCTCTGAGCGTTTCTATAATTTGCTCCCTCGAACAAACGACGATCCACAACGCCTTCTCCACCTCACAACCGCGGTCATTCATTCCATTGACCGCCCAGGCAATCGCACAGCGCAATACAAAACATAAAACGTCGTTTGTATCGGCAGCCCCCTATCGTCAATTATTTTAACCCCCCCCCCTCCCCCCCCCCCGAGAACCTTCAAGAGCACAGCGAGCCCTGAAATCTAAAAAGAGTGTCGCGAAAATCTTCCCCCGCGGTTCTTCATTCGTGCGCCTCTGCTCGTGCGTCGCGCGCACGCGAGCGCTTCTTGAGTGCGTATCCCTGCGTGCGCGTGCGTGCGCGTGCCTCGGGCGTTTTAAATGAAGACGAGTGGCGGATAGATCGACGCTCCGTCGACGCGTCGCCGGGGTGTGGCGGGTGACGACCCCCAAGGGCTTCGCTGGTGTCTTCCCGCTCTGCAGTGGACGCTCGCCGATTATGCCGCCGGTCTTCGCCTGCCGTCGTGAAGCTTGAATGGGTGCGCTGCAATCCTGTGGGTGGAATTGCAAGTTCAGCTGCATGTCTGCACGTGTGTTGAACTTCTTTTGCGCCGTACGGTGCGGGTGAAGGACAACGAACTGAACGGCAAAAGCAATTTTAAAGAAACGAGTTTTCAATCTGGACGATTTAAAAGTGGCAAAGCTCCAGCGGCTTCCTAATATCGGAAGGAAGAGCATTCCAGACGGCCGCAGAATCGCATCAGAAAGTGCCGCGTGATACAGCGACCGTCTCCTGTTTGATGGCCAGCTCTCAGGCATCTTGAACAAACACTTTGCATTAATTCTAGATTTGAAGCTTTCGTGACTGCAAGGATTCATATTCTTAGGTTTTTTCGGTAAAGTCACGTAGGTAAAAAATTTAAATTAATAAAAGTAAAATAAAAATAACCTGAAGACGGAAGCTTGTGTTGCCTCTGAAACGTCGTGATTTTCATTTAATTTTTATTTTACTTTTATTAATTTAAATTTTTTACCTACGTGACTTTACCGAAAAAAACCTAAGAATATAAACACTTAGCAACTTGTTTTAACAAACCGACCGGGGCAGTGCATGCACGCGCGCGCGCACCAAATGCGTAGTGGGTGTCCGTGAGGAGTGGCACGCCGGGTTACCGGAGGGGCGTCGGTGCGGGTGCCCGCCGGCTCCCTCACTCCTCGTGCGTGGTGATCGTGGTGAAGCCCTTGATGGTCTGGCCGCGGTTCTTGAGCCGCAGCTTCACAAGCGCCGACTCGGCCATGCCGGCACGCTCCTCCGCCTCGTCCAGCTCGTGCACTGTCTTGCGGTACTTGACGAGGTTGCCGCTCGCCTCCTCCTCCTGCACCGCACGGAGCCGAGGGGGAGGCGGGGGGTCACAGGGGGTCATGCCGGGTCACGAAGGGGTCAAAGGCCGGTGTGGATGGCGTTGTTTTGTTTGTTTTGTTAACACGGTTGCTGAACACAGTGGCCCCCAAAACCACAAAAACGTCATGCGGCCAGCGGCAATCAGCACGAGGCTACGATGGGGGAGAGAAGTGCTTTGACCGGCAGCACGGTGGTTGAGCACAGTGTGGAGGCGAGAAGCAAACATTCACACTTCGTGACGTGGCTTTTGTAAGCGGTGGCCTCGCCTGCCTCGCAGAGTGCAAACACAAGCACCCTGTAGACTAAGGGGGGGCTTTGGAGCGTGGCCCCCAGCCACACCACGCCGGCCACAACCCTCGTGCCCCACGTAGGCCTGAATAGGAGCTCGCCAACGGCCCTCGCCCCGATGGCGCGTGGGGGGAGCGGAGCGCGTCACGTACCACGAGCTCCATCTGCCGCTTGTAGGTCTTGATCTTGCTCTGCAGCCGGTCCACCAGCTCCTGCATGCGCTGCTGGTTCTTGTGGTCTTCCTCCGTCTGGAAGATGAGCTCCTTCATGCGGCGCTCGATCTTGCGGAGGTTCTTGATGGTCTCCGCGTGGCGCTTCTGCTCCGAGTCCAGGTCAGCCTCCAGCTCGCGGATCTGCGTTTGATTTCACACGCGACGCACACGCGTTGTGATCAGCGCCCGGCTCCGGTCCCGAGTTAAGTCTGCGCTAAGGGGACGATGCCGTGGTCTGTCAAACGGCGAACGGCGAACGCTCGCTGCGGTTAACTGAGCGACGTGGGTGAGCGAGACTTTGACACGCGCGCATCGGGCCACGGTAGAGTTTATTACCGAGTAAGGAATAAACCAGGGATCTGCGTTGTTGACACGAAGCCGGCGTTTGCAACCGGTGGTGCTCACCCTGAGCTCGAGCTTCTGGATGATCTTCTTGCCGCCCTTCATCGCCATCGCTTCGGCCTCCTCCAGCTTGACGGAGAGGTCGCGGAACTGCTGCTCCATGTTCTTCTTGATCTTCTCCAGGTGCGACGCGTGGTCCTGCTCCTGCTTCAGCTCCTCCGCCATGCGGGCGGCCTGTGGCCGGGTTCACGCACACACATCGTCACGTGCCGCCCCAGTTCACACGCACACGCACCATCACGCGCTGCTGTCGCCACGAGCAGGGAACGAATCGTGGAGCATGCAGAGCATTGACTGGAGCCGCCCCTACTGGACATTTGTGAAAACAAGAGCTTCATAGCTCATCGGATTCCTCCTCCAGACTAAATAAAGATTCTGATTCTGAGCTAACGCGTCATTAGCCTTGCCCTTAGGCCTGCTTGGCCCCACGAGCCAGATTCGGGTCTCTTGTGGGAAACCACCATTAGACCGTGAGGGCCCCACATTGGCTCGGCTCGGATGTGCCGGCGGATAAACAGTCAGCGTCGAGCGAGCCGACAACAGGCCTGACGATCGTTTCGTATTGGGGCGGCCGAACGAGCAGCACTCACGTCGATGACGGCCTTCTTGGCCCTCTCCTCGGCCGCTCGGAACTCGCCGATCATCTCCTCGTGCACGACCGTGATCTGGGTGAGGTCCGACTCCAGCTTCTTGCGGATGGACGTCAGCTGTATGTTCTGTGGGGAGCGGAGAGGACACGGGCAGCGAAGGGCGAGAATGTTAGCAGCGCGACAGCCAGCAACAGAAACCACGAAAGCAAATTGATTATCCCATGACGACGAGAATTGACCTTTCAGCGTGGGAAGATGGGACTACACGAGGCCCCCACCCACAGCGATGACCCGTGTGAGAAGTCTCGATTGCTGATACAGAATTGGAGCAATGGATCGTGGCGGCTTGGGGAGGCAATCATCCGGCAGTGGATTAACCATCTCTGATGGTGTGACTGATGATGGTGATGATGTTGATCATGATGGTGATTATGGTGACGATGGTGACCATGGTGACGATGATGACGATGGCGACAATGGTGATGATTTTCGATTTAAAGCTTTGGTGACTGCAGGGATTCATCTTCTTGGTTCTTTCGGTAAAGTCACGTAAAAATAAAATAATAAAAATAAAACATAATCAAATAATTATCACGACGTTTCGGCCACAACGCAAGCAGCCGTCTTCAGGTGGAGAACAGGTCTGTCGAGGAGTCGTCCGTCTTCAGGTGGAGAACAGGTCTGTCTCCTCTGCAGACCTGTTCTCCACCTGAAGATGGCTGCTTGCGTTGTGGCCAAAACGTCGTGAGAATGATTTGATCATGTTTCATTTTTATTATTTTATTTCTACGTGACTTTACCGAAAGAACCAAGAAGATGAATGGTGATGATGATCATGATGGTTGACGATGGTGGTAACAACATTCGCGACGTTGTGGGAGGTATTGTTGGGGGGGGGGGGGTGGCGAGTCTCACGTGGCTGTCTGCCTCGGCGTAGCGCTCACGCAGCTCCGTGTGGTCCTGTTCGAGCATCTTCCTCGTGCGCTCCGACGCCTCGAGGCCGCTGCGCACCTCCTCCAGCTCGGTGACGAGCAGGCTGACGCGCCGCTCCGCCAGGTTGAACTGCTCGCGCAGCTCGTCGCGCTCTCGCGCGTCCGCGTCCATCTGCAGCTGCATCTCCTGCGGGGCGGCGACGCGACGGAGGGGAGCGGCACGGGCGTCAGTGTCGTCATCATCGGCGGCGTCAACGTTGTCATTATCGTCGTCATCGTCGTCAGCGTCTCTACGCCAGGAGCTCCGTTATCGCGCGGAGTCGGCCGCAGACTTCTATTGCGTGCCTCTTCGTTCGTCGCATCCACTGTCCTTGCATAGAGACCCGCACACTTACACAGAAACCCATAGACTCACGCGCACCGACATGACCCGCACACTTACACAGAGACCCATAGACTCACGCACACCGACATGACCCGCACACTTACACAGAGACCCATAGACTCACGCGCACCGACATGACCT
>CM025652.2:1317239-1337239 GCA_014621495.2 Entosphenus tridentatus
GACATGACCTGCACACTTACACAGAGACCCATAGACTCACGCGCACCTACATGACCCGCACACTACCACAGAGACCCATAGACTTATATCTTCTAAGGCAGAAGGGCCGTCATCACACGGGGTCAGCTGCTCGGATTCCCCCACGTTGCCTCTTCTCTCGCCACGTCGCCATCTTTCGCTCACGGCGTGGCCCCAAAGGATCTACGTCTCGCGCCGGCACGTCCCGACAACTGATTTCGCCCCCCCCCCCCCCGACCTACTCGGTCGCCCGGCCTGGCCGGCCGGCTGGCGGTGTCCTCCTCGGCGCTGCTGCAGCCCTCTCACCTTGACCTGCTGCTGCAGCTTCTTGAGCAGCTTGACGTTCTCGGCGTTGGTGCGGTTCGAGTGCTCCAGCTGCAGCTCCAGCTCGTTGACGTCGTTCTCCATCTTCTTCTTGAGCCGCAGGGCCTCGGCGCGTCCCTTCGCCTCCGCCTCCAGGCTCGTCTGCAGCGACTCGATGGTGCGCTGGTGGTTCTTGCTGTTGGGGGGGAGGGGGGTGGGAGGGGGGGTGAGTGGGAGAGAGCAACAGCGTAGCGCCCCAAGCGGCTCAAGGTTTCCCCGCTTTTTTGGTGTGCACCAAATGGGACTGTGATCAGCTTGAGTTGAGGTCGTCATGAACACGCAGGGCTCGGAGCTCGAGTCGCTCTGTGGTCTAATCGCTGGTCGCTCTCAGACCTCCTTCTTGAGCTGAGTGACCTCGACTCGAGTGACCACGATGGCAACGACCTCGACGGGAATGACCGTGACTTGAGTGACCGCAGCTCGAGTGAGCTCGACTCACCGCACGGCCTCGAACTCATCCTCCTTCTCCTGGATCCTGCGGTCGATGTCCGCCTTCACCTGCGCCAGCTCCAGCTGCAGGCGAACGACCTTGCCCTCCTCCGCCTGCAACGCAACACCGCGCCGTCACGAGACCCCCCACGGCTGCTCGCACTCCCCGCTAGCCACCGGGATACGAAGAGCGACGCACGTGGCGAAGACGGTGACGACGACGAGGTATTGTTGGTGGCACTCCTGCGGGCCCTGCGCCCGCAGCTGGTCAGCGAGTCCACTGGGGAGCGCTCCGCGGAACTGTTGCAGATTCTTCCGTTTATTTTGTACGAAACTGCTTTTTTTTTTACCAATCGTCGGACCGTGAACAGTCGTTCCGTGGGTCCACAAAACTAAACTAGAGCAATACACTATTTGTATTCTTTCAGGTAAGGCTCACTGAGCTGTATGGCTCTTTTTCATAAGCGACCTGGCCCCAAATGGCAGCTCAACTACGTAGATTTTCACGTGGAAATTCATAGCGGCCAAATTCTCTAAATGTACGATGATTCTCAAGGTGGAGGAAAAAAGCGGAGGACCCGGAGAATAATCCACGTGACCACGAGGAGAGAGAGACGCAAACTCCAAATATACAGCAGCAGGCGTCAGAGGGATCGGGATCGAACCCACGACCTCCTGCGTACCAGGCGAGGCAGTTAACATCTCCTGGCCCCCGCTGTGCTTGTGCACTGCGGATCGACGGCCGTACCTCCACGGTGGCCTCGGCCTCCTCCAGCGCCAGCTGGATCTCCTCGCGCTCCAGCTCCAGCTTCTTCTTGGCCTTGGCCAGCTCCACGATGTTCTTGCCGCCCTCACCCAGCTGCTCGGACAGCTCGGTCACCTCCTCTGTGTGGCGTCGGTCACCCAAAGAGAGATCGCCAGGCGGTGAGCCGTCTCCAGCGGTCACAGCGGACGGCTCGCGAATACAACACGGCCGTCTTGTTATTGGCTACCTGGCACGTGGGGGGGGGGGGGGGGCCCGCCCCCCCGGGGGGGTTCCCTAGGCGGGATTGCCGGGCCATGTCAATCATGGGGTTTGTTTAACCTTACTTCACCGCAGTGGTCCAAGTGCAGTTTGATCAAGGAGGGGAGACCAGGACCGGCATATCGGTCCTGATCTCGATATTATCCATGGCCGGGTATCGAACTCAGGTTGCTGGGTTCAGTCGTGGTCTACCCACTTGGGATGTTTGTCCGTGTGTCCCGCACGGACGATCTCAGCCTGATCCACCAACCTCGCTGCCAAGACACCGGCGGCTGTAGGGGTTAGTGGATCGCTGAGCGGTGGTGGCAGGGGGTGGGAGATGGGTGGTGGTGGTGGGGGCGGGGCGAGTGGGGGCAGGGCGGGGGTGGGGGGTGGGTGTGCCGTTACCCTGCAGGATGTGGTTCTCTCGCCGCAGCGTCTCCAGATGCTCCACCGCCTCCTCGTAGCTCGTCTTCACCTTGAAGATCTCCATGCTGTAGTTGCGGCACTCCTTCTGGGAGATCTCCAGCTCGCTCTGCAGCTCCTCCGACTTCTGCTTCCACTCGGAGATCTGCTTGTCCATCGACCGCTGCTTCTTGTCCAGGTGGGCGGCGGCTGCGTTCGACTGATACCCAACGCCGGCGCGGTTGCTACGGTTACGAAACTATAACCACTACTAAGACTAATCTACTATTTTTATTTTACCAGTTAAGGCCCACTGAGCTGTGTAGCTGATGTTTCAGTAGCGATCTGGCTACCACAAATTATAGCTCAGCAAAGTGGCTTATTCAGGTGAACATTTATAGTAGCCAAATTCTCTAAACGTGTGATGTTGATTCTAAATGTGGAGGGAAAAACCAGGGGATCTGAAGAAATATCCATGCAAACTCCAAATATGCAGGCGTCAGGGTCGGGATGGAACCCGCGACTTCCTGCATACCAGGCGAGGTATTTAACATCTCCTGGCCACCGTGGCGCCATTTTTATGAACCTCTAGTGGCCCGGATGTCACCCCAAGTCTCGTACCTTCTCAAGGTCCACGGTGAGGTCCTCCACCTCGCCCTGGAGCTTCTGCTTGAGCTTCTCCAGGCTGGCGCAGCGAGCCTGCGACCCCTCCACCGCCTCCTCGGCCTCCTGCAGGCGAGCTGCCAGCTTCTTCCTGCAGTGCGCGAGCACGCACGGGTGAACAACTGCAGGTGCGCTCAGGGACGCGCTCACGCACATCGGTGCAAATGCGTGCAAGCAGACGCGACGGACAGGTTCCCGATTTTCGCATTAATGTAACAAATTCTTGAATATCGGGCATGGATATGAAAGTTTTGTCCATCGTGGGAACAAACAAAATAGTTACGGATCGTGACATCACGAGAAGCAAAGTCAAACTTCCGTGGCGTCAAACGTTACTGGCATCAGTTGCTTGCAAACCACATTGCGCAACCGGCTCGCAATCCCGGTTGCAGACGCGTCAACACGTGAACCATTCGCAGCTGCGGCCTTCACGGGACGCTGCCGGAAGGCTCATCGCTCGCGGGCCGCACTCACTTGGTCTCCTCCAGCTCGTCGAGCCTCTGCAGGGCGTCCGACTCGTACTTGCTGCGCCACTGCGTGAGCTCGCCGTTGAGGCGCGAGATGATGCGGTGCAGCTCGGCCTTGCTCTCCTGCTCCTCCTCCAGCTGCTCGCGCAGCAGGTCGCAGTCGTGCTTGGCGTTGGCCAGGCTCAGCGACGCGGTGTTCTTCGCCTGCGCGCGTGTAAGGGGGTGGGGGGGAGTGGCACGGATGACACGCATGGTAACGATGTTCTGGCCGGGTAGGTCTCAGGAGGATGTTAGTCTGTCAGCCTACGGGGGCCTTCCAGCCCAATGTTAAGTGGCAGCGTTTGGTTAAACTATCCGCGGCCGGGCAGCACAGCGGGAGAGCGAGGGGCTCGAAATTGCAAGGTCGGTGAGGTCAGTTGACTCGGCCCATCAGTCCTCTGGGGTTGGTAAAATTAGTACCGTTTTTTAACCGCTGTGAATGGTAAATGAGCCACCACCTCAATGCTTATTTGAGCAGGGAATCGCTTTAACTTTGAATGTTCATAGCAATAATCGTTGTATGACTGTTTAAATGACACAGGTGGTGGCAGTGGTGGTAATGGTTGTGGTGGCCACGGGTGGATGTAAAGGTGGTGGTGGTTGTTGGTGGAGGTGGAGGCAGCGTGAACCTTGGTCTCTTCCTCCAGGTTCTTCTTGAGCTCCTCCAGTTGGGTGGAGATGGTGATCTTGGTGCGGCTGATGGTCGTCAGCTTGTGCTCCGCGTCCTCCAGACGACGGCACGTGTCGCTATGCTCGGCTACGCGTGAACAAACCGAGCGCCAGACAGACAGAGTGACTCTCTACCAGAGTGGACAAGCGACTGGCAGACAGAATGACTCTCTACCAGAGTGGAAAAGCAACTGGCAGACAGAGTGACTCTCTACCAGAGTGGACAAGCGACTGGCAGACAGAGTGACTCTCTACCAGAGTGGACAAGCGACTGGCAGACAGAATGACTCTCTACCAGAGTGGACAAGCGACTGGCAGACAGACAGAGTGACTCTCTACCAGAGTGGACAAGCGATTGCCAAAGAAAATGGCTCTCTACCAGTGTAGACAAGAAAACTCCCAGACAAACAGTGTTACTCTCCACCAGAGTGGACAAATCTTATCACAGACAGAGTGACTCTCCACCATTGTAATGCACTCACACATATCTGTTTTATATTAGTGAACACACGTTTCATGAAACAGAATATTCGCGTTGTGCTCGCCGAGTGAAGCGAGGGGTCCGGACGACCGCTGACGAACCTTGGAGCTTCACTTTGAAGTTGCTGACATCCTCCAGGCTCTTCTGCAGCTCTTCGCAGCGCTGGTTCGCCTCGGACCCCTGGTCCTCAAGCTTGCGGATGTGCACCTCGTTGGACGCCTGCCGGCGGGGGACACGCGGGGACACACGTGGGGACACGCGGAGTGGGGACACGTGGGGACACACGGAGTGGGGTTAGAGCCCAGGGCCCCACGTACGTGTGTGTGTGTGTACGTTAAACTTTTTGTCGCACCGTACATAGGACAGCAAACTAAAAACAAAAAGTAGTTCTAAAGAAATTACTTTTCAGTCTCAATTATTCAAAAGTGCACAGCACTCTGGGGGGGCTTCTGGACATCAGAAGGAAGAGCGTTCCAGACGGCCGCAGAAGAGCATCATGCCTGGAGTTGGGTTTTACAGCGCGCACCGATCTCCTCCAAGATGATATTAATAACGATACTAATGAGAGTGATGGCGATGATGATGTTGTTTTTGATGGCGGTGGCGCTCCTTTACGCCGGGGGCGGCGTCTCAGAGCGCCCTACGCGCGAACGGCGACCTGCGCCGCATCTCGTCTCAGCGAGCGCCAACGCGTAACAGCACAGAGCCGTCTGACTAAGTGCTCGACCGATTTAAACCGTCGGCAAGAATTATACCCGTGACTGGAATTCCAACGGTCGTCGTCGACTGCAGTCAAGCAGCGGAGCGGGCCCTCACCTTGAGCTTCTGGGACGCCTCCAGGCTGCTGGCGAGGTCGTCGATCTCCACCTTCATGCCCTGCTTCTCCTTCTCCAGCTTCACCTTGACGCGCATCAGGTTGTCCATCTGCTCGGCCATCTCGGCCGTCGCCTCGGTCTGCCGCTTGCGCATGGCGGCCACGGTGGCCTCGGTCTGCAGCGACGCCTCCTCCAGCTCGCGACGCAGTTTCATCAGCTCCGACTCGCGCTTCTTGTTCTGCTCGATCTGCCGCGGCGGGTGGAGGAGGGAGGAGACGCCGGCGCCGATGCCGCGGCGCAAGACGAAACGAAAAAAAGAAAGTGAGCGTTTGTTTAACCGGGTGAGTGCGTGCGTGCGTACGCTCGATGAACTTCGTTAGCACCGTACCTGGACAACCGTGCTAATCGGAGGTGCGAACTCCACCGACCAGGATTAAGTCGCACTTGCGAGCGTGAGCTGCGGCATCGGTCTGCGCGTAATCGCAGTTGCGGTGTAAGATTAAAATGTGGCGAGTGTTTCGCTCCAGTGTGGCGAGTGTTTCGCTCCAGTGTGGGGAGTGTTTCGCTCTAGTGTGGCGAGTGTTTCGCTCCAGTGTGGGGAGTGTTTCGCGTACCTGAGCCACGGTGGCACCGCCGGCTTCGTCCAGCCGCTCGGTCAGCTCCTCGAGCTCCCGAGCCAGATCCGTGCGCTGCTTCTCAATCTGTAGGTACACACACACACACAGACATACATACACACAGCCACAACACACACGGCCATACATACACACAGCCACACATACACACAGACACACAGCCATACATACACACAGCCATACACACACATGGCCATACATACACACAGCCACACATACACACAGACACACACACACACGGCCATACATACACACAGCCACACACAGACGCACACATACACAGTCATACACACACAGACACACAGCCATTGTGAGTAATCTGAACCACGTGTTGTCCCAGTAAACGCGCAAACGTTGCGCCAACGTTGTTTGACGTTGGACCGACGTCGCTCGGCTTCCTGGGCTGTTGTGTCATCCTGAGCCGTGCCCGTTTGCGTGATTGTCTCGTGCGCTGGCGGCGCGTACCTTGACACGAGTCGCACGTTCAGCCTCCAGCTCCTCCTCCAGCTCGTCCATGCGCGACTGCAGGTTGGACAAACAAACAAACAACAACAACGTCAACAACA
This sequence comes from Entosphenus tridentatus, assembly GCA_014621495.2. NCBI lineage: Eukaryota > Metazoa > Chordata > Hyperoartia > Petromyzontiformes > Petromyzontidae > Entosphenus > Entosphenus tridentatus. Next base: position 1,323,793 of record CM025652.2, read on the forward strand.
ACAACAAGAAGCAACAACAATATCAGCGCACCGCGTGCACACACGCATAGAGGCAGCCGCCGGGTTCGAGGGGAACCTGGACGCGGGGCACACAAGGGGCAGCCACTGCATTCCTGAAAGCAAGAACAAACGCTCGCTTTTTTATCGCTTAACTTTCACGCCTCAAGGTAATTGATCGACGATTACCCATTTCGCTCACTCACCCACTCGCTCGCTCACTCGATTGCTCACTTATCCACCCACTCGCTCGCTCACTCACCCGCTCGCCCGCTTACGGATTGCCGAGCTGCTAGTTCATGGACAAACCGATTTCCCCGTGTTTACACGCATAAAGAGAACCCACCCAAAGACTAAGATCCCCCGTATAGCCTTAAAAGACCGTTTGGGCAAGTGCTCTTCGCGAGCACCACCCACACACACACGCATGCACGCACACACTAGCACACACACACACACACGCATGCACGCACATACTAGCACACACACACACACTAGCACACACACACACGCATGCACGCACCTGCATCTCCTTGATCTTGCGCTGCAGGTTGAGGGAGAGATTCTGCTCATCCTCCAGCCTGGCGTTGAGAGCGTTGATCTCGTATTCCTTCCTGCACACGCACGAACGCCCCCACCTCACGCGCGCGGGCAAGGGACGGGGGGGGGAGGGGAAGGGGGGGGGGGGGGGCGCCCGACACCCCCCCCCCCACTCGCTGGCCAACGCCGCGCCGAGCGTGTGACCGTGCGCTGCAACCCGCTTGCTGCGGAGGCCGAGGGTTGGTGGATCGTGACACTCCCTCACCCTACCCCGTGGCCTGACAGCGTCCGCTCTGGTGCAGCGAGGGGATTCATTTTCCGTGGGTTTTTTTTATTTCCGGGACGCTCCGCTTACCTCCGGCGCGTATAAACGCTCAAGAAGGGAGTCGGGGGGCCAAACCATCCCAACGTAGTGACTGCAGAGCTTTAGAAATCGTCATTCTGGCTGCTCTCCCGCCTTGTTTGTGGGCTTTCCCAACACCTCCCAATCATCGTCCCCCACCTCTCTCTCTGTCTCTCTCTCTCTCTGTGTCTCTCTCTCTCTGTCTCTCTCTCTGTCTCTCTCTCTCTGTGTCTCTCTCTCTCTGTCTCTCTTACTGTCTCTCTCTCTCTCTGTGTCTCTCTCTCTGTCTCACTCTGTGTCTCTCTCTTTGTCTGAAGGCGCTCGCTCGTCACCGTGGCGTGCGCGATGACCACCACAACCACGTGACTTTTCTTTCGTGTTGTGCGCGGTGCTGTTAGCGCCACAGCGCGTGGATTTATAGCGTTTCTTTGTTTGCTGGTGACTTTGTGTGTTTCATATCGAAATCGCCTCCAGTGCTGTTGCTGCTGGCGGCAATAAAAGTTGTTTAAAAGTCAAAAGTCTCTGTCTCTCCCTCTGTCGCTCGCTCTGTCTCTCTCTCTGTATGTGTGCGTGAGACGGAACGGATTCCGAGGCGACGTGGCCGCACGCCGCCCTCGGCATCGCGTTTTTACTAAAACCGACGAGCGCTCACTTCTTGATGACCTCCTCCGCCTCGATCTTGAGGCGCTCCACCTCGTTGAGGTTGTCCAGGGTGGTCTTGAGGTCCTGTTCCAACTTGCGCTTGGCCTTCTCCACCTCCACGCGGAGCTTCTTCTCCTGGTCCAGGAAGTCCTCCAGCTGGTGGTGGTGATGGCGGTGGAGCGGACAAAGACCAAGCGGGGTTTCGATCAGGTGACCGGCTCGCCGAGGTCAATGATAGTTTAATTGATCCGCTACTGCCCTGTGTTAATCCACTGCTGGATGAAGGCCTCCCCACGGGGCGGTTGTCTCAGCATACTTCACCACGGTGCTCAGTGTGGCTGCCCAGGACCCGTTTAGATATCGCCCTCCGCTGATGTTAGCCGCGGCTGGAAATCAAACCCAGGTGGCTGGGGTCGCAGTGCGGTGCGCTAGCTGACGCCCCATCACACGGCGATGATTTTCATTCTACGAGTTCGGTTTAACCTCGGCCGGCGAAGAGCGAGGTTTGGATCCAGGATCTTCAGCAGCCCTGGCTCAGTTCTACGTGACAATGTAATTGATGAATCCATAAGGGCTTCGCCGAATCGTCGTTGGACTGTATTCCGATGCGGGTTCTGCATCGGGACGTCTGACTTTAACGAGGGCTTTCTACTAATTTGTCTACTTCCATACGGAGAGACGTGGCTCAGTGGTCCACCCACCAACACCCACCCACCTACCAACACCCACCAACACCCACCCACCAACCCACGAAGCAGCTGAGCGGTTCACCTCCGTTGCTGCCCGCGGGCCCCGGCAGCGTTCGGCCACTCACCTCCGCCACCTTGGTCTGCAGCTTGCTGTTGTTGCGATGCAGGGAGTTGACTTTGTCCTGCTCCGTCTGCAGATCGTCCAGGGTGGCCTGCGCACGGGGTGACGGAAACAAGGCGTGAGACCCTCAGCAGCTCGGGAAACCTGCAACACCGTCCCACTCCGTCTCGCTGGACAAGTGTCCCACACGAGGGTGGGGGGTGAGGTGGGGGGGTCAGTGACCCCATCCCCGTCCGCTCACCTCGTGAGCCTCCTCCAGCTGCTTCTTCTCCTTCTGCAGCTTCACGATGCTCTCGTCGCGCTGGTTCAGCTCCTCCGTCTGCTGGCGGATCTTGTTCTCCAGCGCCTGCGCGGCGGGGACACGCGGACAGACGGTGAGAGACGGAGAGGGCGGGAGAGAGCGAGAGAGAGGGAGAAAGCGAGAGAGACGTTCACGAGGCTGGACCGCGGCCGCGCTGTGGGAGCCGGCGGTGTCCTGCCAGACGATCGAGCGGCCGCCCGGTGGATAGACCAGAGAAATGTCTCCCGGTCACTGTTGTTGACGATCGCAGACGGAATCCGCTCGGTTCGTCCAACTCCTACTCCCCCCCCCCCCCGGGACACCCCACCATCACACCCGGATGTCACGGACAAGAGGAGGAGTTCTGTTTAACACAAATCTGGCTGTCGCCTGATGAAGCTAGTTGTAATTATTGGCGGAACGTCGTACTCATTGTAAATATTATGGCTTGGCTCTCCAACACACCGGTGCGCTGCACTAGTATACTACACTATACACTACTATACACTACACTATACACTACTATACACTACACTATACACTACTTTCCACTACACTATACACTACACTATACACTACACACTAGTGCTGCACTCGTGACGAATTGGCACGATCTGTTCACGTGACGGGTTTAACGACTTGTTTATATATTTACGCGATCTAACCCAAACAACCTAGATTATGGAGGAGTTCTCTTGCACTCTAACCGCGCTGAATCGCCGCAAACTTCCAGCGTCGGTGAGGAGAAGGAGGAGGAGGTGGAGCAGGTGTAGGAGAAGGAGGAGGAGGTGGAGGAAGAGGTGTAAGAGAAGGAGGAGGATGTGGAGGAGGAGTTGGAGGAGGAGGTGGAGGAGGAGGTGGAGGAGGAGGAGGTGGAGGAGGAGTTGGAGGAGGTGTAGGAGAAGGAGGAGGAGGTGGAGGAAGAGGTGTAAGAGAAGGAGGAGGTGGAGGAGGAGTTGGAGGAGGAGGTGGAGGAGGAGGTGTAGGAGAAGGAGGAGGTGGAGGAGGAGGTGGAGGAGGAGGAGTTGGAGGAGGAGGTGTAGGAGAAGGAGGAGTTGGAGGAGGAGGTGTAGGAGAAGGAGGAGGAGGTGTAGGAGGAGGTGCCCACCTTCTTCTCCTTCTCCATCTTGGTGACGGTGCCCTCTAGGCCCTCGATGGCGATCTTGAGCTCCTGGCACTCGTTCTCCAGCTTGCGCCGCTTGGTGCTCAGGTCCGAGTTGGACTTCTCCTCGTCCTCCAGCCGGTGGGTGGAGTCAGAGAGCTTGTTCTCGAGGTCCTTCACCTGGCGGCTCAGGAAGTTCACCTTGTCCTGGGCCTCCGACTTACCCCCGGACTCCTGCGGCGGTGACCCGAGCGCGGTGGAGACGGAGACACGGTGACACGGAGACAGGGAGACAGGGAGACACGGAGACAGGGAGGAGACAGAGGCAGGGAGAGGGAGACAGGGAGACATAGACGGAGGCAGGGAGCGGGATGGTGGCGTACGTGAGAGAGAGACAAAGAGTTGAGCTCCTTGTCAATCACGTTGGACATCAAGAAATTAAAACGTCAATCCTCTGGGACAAAGCAAGGTCCAGCTTTGCATGTAAACTAAGCCTCTTCATTATAGTATAATAGTCATTTACAACCAATATGTCAATCCACTGCTGGATGAAGGCCTCACTGATCTGAGTCATCATTGGGTTGTTTTACCATACAATTTGTCAATTTGTCATTACGAGTTGGTGAAGAGCTGGCCCGGGACCGGTTTCAGATATCGCTCACCACTGACGGGAGCGAGCTTGGCTCCCAGTCGCTAGACGACTGAGTGACTCCCGGTTGCTAGGTGACTGAGTGGCTCCCGGTTGCTAGGTGACTGAGTGGCTCCCGGTTGCTAGGTGACTGAGTGGCTCCCGGTCACTAGGCGACCGAGCGGCTCCCGGTCACTAGGCGACCGAGCGTATCTGGGGCGATGGATTTTGGTGGTGCTCGAACGGCAGGGTGCCCTCACGTTCTGCAGCTGACTCAGCAGCTTCTCTCGCTCGGCCTCCAGCTTCGCCAGCTTATCCTTGAGGTCTTGGAGCTCCTCGACGGTGCGAGCCGCGTTCTCCAGCGCCTTCTTCATCTCCTCCTCCTTCTTCTTGCGGTCCTCCTCTTCCTTGAGCATGGCGCAAAGGGGCCTCACCTGCACGCCGCACGCCACGCACGTCGTCATGCCACCGAACCGGCTCTGGCCTGCACCCCCCCCCCCTTCTTCCCCGGCGGGCAATGCTCGTGTAGGATCTGCTACCCATCCAGCGGAAGTCAATGATCATAATGACGATGACGATGATGCGATTTGTATCACGGACGTAAGAGAGACTGTGGCTCCGAGGGCGTGGAGCCAAACTCGGCGTCTGTCGAGAGACAAGTGGTGGGGGCCTTTAAGAAAGAGGTGGGGCCTCCGAGTGTCTCAGTGTAGACACGTGGTGGGCAACCCAGACGAGTTAGTGCGCCACATCAGCGGCCCTTGACCTCGGTGCTTGTGCACTAATCGTGACCCCCCCCCACCTCCCGCATCACTAGAAAGACACCGAGACCAGGCCGCCATGAGGTTGGGGCTCCACGAGACGAGGATTGCCCACCCCTGCTGTAGACTGAACGCCGCTGAGGATGCGCTACAGGGAACATCGGTGCCGCAGATGGCGGCGGGGCTGGATACCCCACCGCCAACCAGCGGAAGCCATCCGTGGGTTAACGTTTCCATCGTGGTTTTGAAGAAAAGTTTTTTTTTTAAGAACGCGGTTGAACGTGTGAGGAGGCACCCGCATTGTCCCGGTACAGAGAAGGAAAGCGATCGGATACCGCCGTGAGTCGCGCGGCGTACCTTCGTGTACAGCTTAAACCACGGCCAGTAGCGCAGGGTGAGGAAGCTGCGAATGTTGCGCTGGATGCACGCCATGGCATCCCTGCGTAGACACGAAGCACGCGTGTGCACAGACACGCACGCACGCACACACACGGAGCGCCGCTCCACATCACTCGCCCAAAGACAGGCGGCCCACGAGGGATCGTGAAATTGCAAAGGCAAGTTGACTCCTCGATCTTCAGAGTTACCTGGAAATTGATGCGTTGGGCAAAAACCGCGTTCGACAAATTATTCACCTCGTGGGGAAAATCGGGATGTGTTCCTGGGCCCGAAATGATCATCCCCTCCCTCTTTGTTTAACTAATTCTACACGATAAAACTGTTTAAAACAACTTTTTTTTATTTGACCAAGTAAGGCCCACTAAGTTATTATATAACTCGTTTGCAGCAGCGACTTGGCCACAAATGATAGCCCGATCAGGTGGCTTATAATCACGTGAACATTTATAGCAGTCAAATAATACTCTAAACGCACGTTTCTAAATGTGGAGGGAAAACCTGGAGGACCCGGAGAAAAATCCCGGCGACTCCGGGCAGACACACAAACTCCAAATATATAGCAGCAGGTGTTAGGGTCGGGATCGAACCCATGACCTCCTGTATACCAGGCGAGGTTGTTAACATCTCACCACCACTGCACCCCAATATAAACGCCCTTGTCATGGTACTAAAGGATGCCGAGTCCGCTTTCATTTCTAGCGTGTAGCCTAAACACGCGTTCGCGATAAAACACCGCGTCGGGCCAAAGTTTTCCCGGAGTGAAAAAACCAAATCCATCTGTGCGGCGCCGCACCGCTTGGCGAGGATGGCGCCGAAGTTGCGGCGGGACGTGTTGCCCCGGCACGCGGCCTGCAGGCGGATGATGAAGCGCGTGATGCAGTCGTCGCGGTAATCCTCCAGGCGACCGAGGATGCCGGCGCGGAAGAACACCTTGGGAGAGGAAACGGCGGCATCATCATCGTCGTCCCGGAACGAGCGCAGGCTGCGATGTCACGCTGACGGTGGTTATGCTCAGGTCAAGTTTGCATCGCTACGCTGGGTTTATATTGTAAAGGTGTTTTCGGCCAATTAATGACGCGTTGTGTTTGTGATTATTATTATTCACGTGGTCGATAAAAACGCACGCCTCGCGCGATGGGGACAACGCTCTATCCCCCGTGCAGATGGGAACAGATGGCGATTAGGCCACTTTCTGCTACGGCCTTCTCCTTGAGAGCCAAGCTATGGCACCTCCCCGCACGTCCACAGGAAGGGAGTTTGACAACAACATCTGTGTGTGTGTGTGTGTGATCCACCAACCCTCGCTGCAGCCTCCACAGCGCTGGCTTCGAGGCAGCTACGTGCGTGGCCACCCCCTGCCCGGCCTAGTTGATTGATTGCTTCTACAATGGGACCATTGTGCAACTATGTGCACGATATAAATGTTTTCCGCTGGACAAACGCATTCTAAATCACGTTTTCTTTGTTCGTGTACATTGAGGGTGATTGGAATCCTCCGTTATGTCAAGGAGGAAGCTCGTTCAGGTCATTAAGCGAGCCGCTCGCTTAATGAGGTCACATCTCGGTTGAGAGTTCACTCAGCCCATCATCCCTCCCTGTGGGGCCGATAAAATATGTACCAACTTTGCAGGAAAGTCGACAGCGGTTGTCTCATGGATATACTCGCCCCCACCATAGAAACGTGGAGTGTCCACCACTGGCGGCTTAGGGCTGTAAATGGGCGATGCGTGCCAGTGCCTCGATGCTCATCCGATGGGCAAAACAATCGCTATGAAAGTTTTTGTTTGACTTTGGGGGTGAAGCGGGTGAGGCGGGCAAGTCAGCTAGTCCTGCTGTGCGAGTCAGTCAGCTGGTTCCGCTGTGCGAGTCAGTCAGCTGGTTCAGCTGTGCAAGTCAGTCAGCTGTTCCGGGGTGCGAGTCAGTCAGCTGTTCCCCGCGCGATGCCCACCTTGGTGTTGCCGATCCTGAACTCATCTTCAAGCAGCTTCACCGACTTGATGATGAGCTCCGTCTGCTTCTTGGGGTCGTCGATGCCCTTGCACACGTTGGGGTCCAGGATCTGGTAGCTGCAAGGGGGCGCACGCGCGCGCAAAAAGGGGGCGAACCCGAGAGGAATGGCGATCAAGGCCGCGGCAAAGACGTGGCACGGGGCGAACGGGCAAGTGCTGCCGCTACCCACTGGGACGGAGACGACAGTTGCAACGAATTCCTTACACGCGCAGGTGAACACGAAGATGCCCCGTGTAGCCTACGCAGACTGCTGGGGCAAGGGTGTCGGTAGCGAGCAACGATTAAGCGCGGCGGTGGCGCACAAGGAGGTGGTGCCAGCACCACGCGCGGGGCCGTCTTTGTCTTCCCAGTGCTGATGTTTTTGCACATCCCACCAGGTGCTCAGTTAAGGCGATCGCGGGGAGGCCCCCCCGACCGGTTCAAATACTCGCCACTGATGTTAGCCGTGGTTGGGAATCAAACTCGGCTCGCGGATGCACATCCACGCCGAGAGGACCAGCGGCGCGGCGGTGCGTGGTGTGCACTGGGGAGCGGTGGTGAAGCCGTTAGCGCGCTGCGCTACGGGCGGTCGTTGTCTCTGCTGTGTACTGCAGCACGTGTGCTTTGATTGCGTAACCCTTGATTTGTTCAAGCACGGAAGCTTCGCCGAGTCTCAAGATTCATTCTCCACGGGCCTCCTTCTTGGGGATATTTGGCAAATTCCATTTGCTTGGAGCAAGGCCGTAATTATAATATATATTGGGGGGGGGGACACATCCCGCCCCCCCCCCCAATATTCAAATATGCTCAAAATGTCCCCCCAATATATTGCTACAAAATATATTTGGTCCCCCCCAATGTTGACTCCATGGCTACGGCCTTGGCTTGGAGTGTAAACCAGAAACTTGTTTATTTTTACCAGGCAAGGCCCTCTGAGCTGTACAGCTCTTGTTCAGAAGCGACCTGGCTGCCACAATTGATAGCCCAACGAATTGGCCTGTCACGTGGACATTTGAAGCAGCCAAATGCTCAAAACGCGTGATGTTGATTCTAAATGTGTGGGGAGGGGGACAATCCACCGCGACCATGGAGAGAGAGAGAGAGGCACAGACATCACAAACTCCAAATACACAGCAGCAGGCGTGCGGTTTGGGATCGAACCTCATGACCTCCTGCATACCAGGCGAGGGAGTTGGTGAGGCGTGGGGGCCTACTTGCTGTACCACCCCCCCCGCTTGGCCGACGCCACTCACCGGCGGATAAACTCGGTGTACACCTGCCGGTTGGGGAAGCCCTTGCGGCAGATTCGGATGCCCTCCAGCACGCCGTTACACGCCAGCTGGTGCAGGATGAGGTGCGCGTCCACCATGCCTGCCCACACGCGGAGACCGACGCCTCGTCAGGCCACCGCCGCTCACTCCACGCCGTGCACGACACGCGGTATCCGTGTGGTGAGTCTGTGTGTCTCTGTGTGGTGAGTCTGTGGGTCTCTGTGTGGTGGGTCTATGGGTCTCTGTGTGGTGAGTCTATGGGTCTCTGTGTGATGAGTCTGTGGGTCTCTGTGTGGTGAGTCTATGGGTATCTGTGTGGTGAGTCTGTGGGTCTCTGTGTGGTGAGTCTGTGGGTCTCTGTGTGGTGAGTCTGTGGGTCTCTGTGTGGTAAGTCTGTGGGTCTCTGTGTGGTGAGTCTGTGGGTCTCTGTGTGGTGAGTCTGTGGGTCTCTGTGTGATGAGTCTATTGGTCTCTGTGTGGTGAGTCTATGGGTCTCTGTGTGGTGAGTCTGTGGGTCTCTGTGTGATGAGTCTATGGGTCTCTGTGTGGTCAGTCTATAGCTCTCCATGTACGTATGTATGTATGTTGAACTTCTTTTGCACCGTATGTAGCCAACCGTGGTAATCGGAGGAGCAAAAAATGGTGGCAATGTCCATGTTCACAGGGCGGGGGCGAGTCCATCCCCATAGCACAACCATGGATGACTTCTCCACAGTGCGGTCGTCGTTTTATCGACCCCTCAATTTGAACTCGCAACCCTCCGATTCCGGCCCGCGCGCTCCACCACTGAGCCAGGGTGGTGATTGGCCGGGCACATCCGCACCGTGACACCGGCACACTTTGAATGAGATCCATTGTCACGGGATCTTCAGAGTCCCATCTGGAGGTGACTCCCTCCCTCCCCACGAGATGGATCAAACCAACTGAGCCTGAGCGCTGGAGGGCAGCGGACGGAAGAGTTGACTCGTAAAACCACATCGTCAACGGGCCGTGTCAGCTCGTTCATTGAACGCAATTATAACAAGGCGGTATTTTCAAACGTTTCACTCGGATCGTACGCAGGTTGGCGAGATCCAGGGCGTGACGGGCGCGCCGCTTGCGAACTACTCAGCTACGGAGACACCTACGCTCCGGCACACTTTGTGCAATAGTTGTAGGGTGCGATACGCCGCGCAGCATTGTCCAGGGCGGCCCACCGGATATTCGAATCGCTGCAGCGAGGGGATAGCGACGACGACTACTGCTGCTGCGACTTTCGCTCACCGCTCTTCTTGCACTCGTTGGGCACAATGCAGCGCACGAAGTGAGGCGATGTGCTGTGCAGCGTCGCCATCAGCTTGCCCAGTTGTTCCTGTTCACAAGAAAAAGACAAAGATCCCCCCCCCCGTATAGCCTTAACACGCTGCTGGGGCAAGTGCTGATTGCGAGTGTCACCTCTGAAGGCCGACACGGCACGCGATGGGGGTAGGGTGGCCGGAACCACGCCCGCGCCAGGACGCCTTTGTCTCCCTCCCTCTGGTGGCGATGTTGACAGAGCGCAGCAGGTACTCATTTGAGGCTGAGTCGACCTATGATAGGGGGTGGCCCAGGACCGGTGCAGATGATCGTCACCGGTGTGAGCCGGAATAGAACTCGGCTCGCAACGGTTCGTAGCTCAGCTACCAGATGAGGCTCACTGAGCTCTGTAGCTCTTTTTGCAGAAGTGACCTGGTCACAAAGAGTGACCTGCTCACAAAGAGTGACCTGCTCACAAAGAGTGACCTGCTCACAAAGAGTGACCTGCTCACAAGAAGTGACCTGCTCACAAGAAGTAACCTGCTCACAAAGAGTGACCTGGTCACAAGAAGTGATCTGCTCACAAAGAGTGACCTGGTCACAAAGAGTGACCTGGTCACAAGAAGTGACCTGGTCACAAAGAGTGACCTGCTCACAAGAAGTGACCTGGTCACAAGAAGTAACCTGGTCACAAAGAGTGACCTGCTCACAAGAAGTGACCTGGTCACAAAGAGTGACCTGCTCACAAAGAGTGACCTGGTCACAAGGAGTGACCTGCTCACAAGGAGTGACCTGGTCAGAAGGAGTGACCCGGTCACAAAGAGTGACCTGGTCACAAGAAGTGACCTGCTCACAAGAAGTGACCTGCTCACAAGGAGTGACCTGCTCACAAAGAGTGACCTGCTCACAAAATAAGTGCCATATCAAAGCGGACATTTACAGCAGCGGCCAAATCCTGATTTTAAATGTGGCGGGACAAACGGGAGGACCCGGGGAAATATCCACGCGACCACGGGGAGAGACACGCAAACTCCAAGTACAGTGTACAGGCGTCAGGGTTGGGATCGAACCCACGACCTCCTGCATAGCAGGCGAGGCAGTTGACATCTCGCCGCCACTGACTCACCCTGTACAAGGCAGACACGGTCTGGAAGGAAGCTCCTTTCTTCTGCTTCTGCTTGGCTCCAGCTGCAATTACACAACATGATTGTGACATTTAATTGGGCGAGCGAATGCAAACAACGCGTACATACATACTGAAACGAGGCCTCGTCGTGTGGCTCTCACGGCGGTAAATCGATCTTTGTTGTGATCGTGCCAAGGGAGGTCCCGTGATGTAGCTGCTCACCTCCCTTGAGCTCTCAATGTCCTGATAGTGGCATTGCCCTGGTGCTGGTCCCCTCTTGGCGTCGTCCTCTGGTCTAACGCTGTCAGTGAGACGAGGCTCTAAAGAAAGCCGTCTCTGGTGTGGACCAATCAGTTTCAAAGACCAATGCATCATCATCTTATACTACCAGAGATGGGTGTTTTTGTTTGCATGCTCACCACAAGTATATGTGGTTTAATGCAGTATATGATTCCTTGAAAATTTTTCAGTTTGGTGCTTTAATATCTTAACACAACTGTTTTGTTGCCAGGCAGGGTAAAACCTATTCTTGTGAATAGATTTTTGTGTAGCTTCGCAGGAGGGGGGGGGGGGGGGGGGGGGGGGGGGAGGGGGGGGGCCTCCCGACGGCCTCCTCCTCTTTGAAGATGGTGGCCAACACCTCGCGCTTGGCCTTCTGGAAGATCTGGACCACGGTCTCGTTGAGGGGGTCCTTGTTCTTCTCCAGCCAGCTCGCGGTGCTGTAGCCCACCTGGGGTGGGCGGGGGGGCACGTGTGTGTGGTGAGTCGTCTCTGTGGGTCTATATAGCCCTCTATGCCAGTCTACGGGTCTCTGTGTGGTGAGTCTATGGGTCTCTGTGTGGCGTGTCTCTGGGTCTGTGTGCGGTGATGAGTCAATGGGTCCGTGTGTGTGGTGAGTCTATGTGTCTCTGTGTGGTGAGTCTATGGGTCTCTGTGTGTGGTGAGTCTATGTGTCTCTGTGTGGTGAGTCTCTGGGTCTCTGTGTGGTGAGTCTATGTGTCTCTGTGTGGCGTGTCTCTGGGTCTGTGTGCGGTGATGAGTCAATGGGTCCGTGTGTGTGGTGAGCCTATGTGTCTCTGTGTGGTGAGTTTGTGTCTCTGTGTGGCGTGTCTCTGGGTCTGAGTGTGGTGAGTCTATGTTTGTATGACGTCGTACGCGTGGCCGGGGAGTCTAGCCGGGTTTGGCGGTGCGAGGCTGGAGGGGGGTGGCGGTGGTGAACCTCACCAGGCCGGCGTAATGCGCCAGCTCGAACGTGACCTCGCTTGGCCCCTTCTTGCCGCCCATGCGCGGCTTCTGGAAGCAGGGCGACTTGCCCAGGTGGTTGTCGTAGAGCGCCGCCTTGAAGGTCTCGTCCGTGGCCTTGGGGAACACGCACTGCTCCTCCATGATGGAGAAGATGCCCATGGGCTGCGAGGAAATGAGAAGAGACGGAGAGAGACACACAGAGAGAGAGACACAGAGAGAGAGACAGAGAGAGAGACACGGTGAGTTGGGGCGACGTGGAGAGGACGGGATGCAGGCGGGTAAAGGAGAATGAGAATTTTCCAATGTGCCTGTCAGTCGATGCCAATCGGTCCGCAGAATCCGCATCTTTACTGAGACTGGAGGAATCCGATGAGCTATGAAGCTCTTTAAAAAAATCACAGATGGCCACAGCGCAACCCCGCATCTCGGTTCTGCCATCTGTCGTTCTACCGTTTTGTCTCGTTACTTTTATTTGACCGTGAACGACAATTGAGAGTAAATTAGTCCGAGACAAATTTTACTCGAGAAAATTAACGTTACCTAATATTAACCTGTTTGGGACATATTTTACATTTCTTCTGTGTCGGAGTAGCGAAGATTCCGTACGGTACGACAACAACAAACGTCGCCGCAGGATGCTCATGAAATCGACCCCGGCGGTTTCGTTAGCGCCGCCGCCCTTCCTGCCGTTTTTTTTGTGCGCTGCCTTTCGTGTGCGTCGTTGCTCTCTGCTTTGTTGCACGTGGATTCATTGCGTGATGTCGGTGACCCGGGCCGCTCTTGCGACTGAGGCATTCTCGCATCGTTCTCACCAGGAGGAGGAGGAGGGGGGGGTGACTGAACACACCCACAGCTGACACTTCGCATGGCGACTCGCAGTGAGTGAAGTCGTCTAACACCTTGATGCTTCAGCGGTGTTCTTGCTGTGGTTGTCTCACCTGATGACGACGATTGCTTGTGTTGCGATCGAAACGTCGTGATCTGTTGTTTTTTCTACCCACGTGACTTTACCGAAGGAACCAAAGAGTATGGATTCCTGCAG
>CM025652.2:1339739-1370715 GCA_014621495.2 Entosphenus tridentatus
ACATCAGCAGCAGCAGCCGCAGTGAGCAAAGGGGCGACGGCGTCCGTGTGCAGAGTGCGGGTCGAAGGGGTTCCCTGAAAGGCGTTTTCTCCAAATGGCACCTCGAAGCGCATCACATCGCAGCTCACGTTGCATTGGAACGGTTGTTGTTGTTGTTGTCGTCGTCGTCATTACAGCGGATGATAACAATAATCAACTCTGCAAGACTCATTTTCGCCTCTTAGATTTTCCTTGAGTGTGTCCTGTTCTCATTTTTATCTACGTGTCCTTGATTGTCTAGGTGGGGCTACCTCCGTTTAATTCGTGCTGCCGCAAAGTATTGCGACGCCCTCTTTAGTGGGTGGCGAGTTGTTACTCAAAAAATAGAAATTGAATGAATGATCTCAACCGTGCCCATGCCCCGCTATAGTCCAGCCAAGGGGACCTCCGGTGGCAGCTGTCCCTGCGTGGTGCAAGGCGTAGGGCGCAACACGGACATGCTGGTGGGCACGAGTCTGTCCGTAACGGGGGTGGGGGGCCGTTCTTGCAATGTGGCTTTTTGTGAGTGACGTAAGCGCGCGGTTAAATCGATCGCTGAAATATATAAAAAAGAAAACAGGCCGCCGATTTTTTCGTCACTTTTTTCTGAAACAACAACAACAACAACATCTTCTTGGTTCTTTCGGTAAAGTCACGTAGAAGAGAAGTAATAAAATAAAATACGTGACTTTACCAAAAGAACCAAGAAGATGAATCCCTGCAGTCACGAAAGCTTTAAATCGAAACAACAACATCATCAAAGAGGAGGAGGAGTAGGAAGGCCGCGCTCACCATCGGTGGTCTCCACCTCAGCCTGCTCCTCTCGTGGTTTCTGCTTGTACTTCATGTTTCCGAAGTGCATGATGCCTCCCACCAGGTGGAAGACGTTGCTCTTCTCGCTGGCCGTGAAGCCCAGGATGTCGAAGGCCTCCTGCGGTCGCGAGAGGCACGCGGGGCCACACTGAGCACGTGCTCGCTCCCTCCCTCCCGGCGTGTCCCCCTTTCCTCCACTTACATTTGCACGTTGCTGTTATTATCATCATTGTCGGGATTTCTACGACAGGTATGTCTGTTTGTTTCTTTCGCACCGTACGTCGCCAACCGTGGTAATCAATCGGAGGTGCGGGGGAAGGACAACAAACTAAACAAAAAAATCAGTTCTAAACAAATGAGTTTTCAATCTCGTGGGTTTTCAATCTACGCGTTTGCCATTGCGGTTGTTTGCCCAGGAAAGACTTTCTGAGTCTCAATGCTCTTGCTCGGGAGGGTCCTGCCAAGCGTTTGCTGCAGAGCAGGCGATGTTGCTGCTGCCTGCTGCTGTCTCTGCCTGTGATCCCAAGTGAGTTGTTTTGCAGGGGGCAATTTTGGCATCGTGATGTTTTGCCCATTTCGGGACAACGAGGAGAGAAACACCCAGGAATATCAAGAGGGTGGACGAGTCGGGAATTGAACCCAGGTCCTTTTTGCTGTGCGGCACGAGTGTTATCACTCTGCCACCACCCTACCGCCCACAGTTATTTTGGATAGATTTTAAGTAACGTGATCGATTGGAAAGTTCTCAGAATAACTATTTAAATTTACCCTGCGTGGTGGGTGTTGAAACGGCTCATCATCCCTCCCGGGCGGATAAATTGAGTGCCACTTTGTGCTTCACGAGGAATTGAACAGTGGTTGTGCTCTCGCTGTGGACTGGTCCTCGCCATAGGAATGTGGAAATGTACCAACACTGCCTCAGAGCTGCGAGCGGGAGATGAGCAGCGCCTCCACTTTCATTTGATTGGAATTTATTTTATTTTTTATTTTATTTTAGCAGGTAAGACCCACTAAGCTGTACAACTCTTTTTCAGAAGCGACCTGGTCACAAATGTCAGCTCAACTGAGTGGGCTTATCACGTGGACATTAATAGCAGCAGCCAAAAAACTCGACACGCGTGACATTGATTCTAAATGTGGAGGGAAACCCCAAAGGACGCGGAGAAAAATCCACGTGACCACGGGGAGAGAGGCACGCAAAACTCCAAATATACAGCAGCAGGCGTCAGGATCTGGATCGAACCCACGACCTCCTGTATACCAAGCGAGGTAGTTAACATCTCCTAGCCACCGTGATAATGATGAGAGAGAGAGAGAGACGCAAACTCCAAATATACAGCAGGCGTCGGGGTCGGGATCGGGATGGAACCCACGACCTCCTGTATACCAGGCGAGGTAGTCAACATCTCCTAGAGTGGTCAGCTGGGTAGTAGCCTTACGTCAGCGGCACCCATTTCTTCCCCGTCGTCCATGTTTTCCACGGTGGTCACGCCCTGCGAGATCCAGAAGTAGTCCTTGGGGTCAGGGGTCAACTGCAGTTGGTCTGGAGGGGGGGGGAACATCGTCCAAACCGTGAGCCGTACGTATGTCACGCCATATGTAGCCAACCGTGGCCAATCGGAATCGGAGGTGCGGGTGGAAGGACAACAAACTAAACACGAAAAGTAGTTCGAAAGAATTGCGTTTTCACTCGAGATGATCTCAAGGTGAGCCATAAGTCCTGGCAGCCAACGCACCCTTCGAACAACACAGCGGCACATTTAGCTACCCGATTAAAAACGTCTTGGGAGAGGAGCAAGTGTCCACACTGATTTGACCCCAGCTGTTGCGGAACCCATTGACTAAAGGTCTCGGAGCAAATCTCCTGGAGCTGACCTCGAGCGCCAACCACCTGAGTTGAAACCCCGCCTGTGGCTGTGGCTTCACGAAGCTGATGTTGAGTTGATCCGCGTGCAGCGGATTTGACTTTGGACACGTGGACAAGAACGTACCCAGAAGTGAGGGAATTCTTCCCGACAGCATCTGGTAGAAGATGTGGTAGCTTCTCTCGGCCGGCTGCTGAGAGATGACACGGGACTTTTCCAGCAGATCTGTTCAACGCGCGCACACAAAGACAAAAGTTTGCGCTTTAGCCGCGGCACCGCCGCTCCATGTGCAGAGCCGCACCGACGAACTCGCCACACGGCACGCTCGTTCAAAAGATGTTCAACTGACGCGTGCAACGCGCTGAGTTGTTGCCGTGCGAATGTTGTTGTTGTTGTTATTGTTGTTGTTCAAACAACAAAAGGGCTCACTTACAAGTTTCAATATCTGCACCGGACAGCTTGCCGTTCGTCATGAAGTGGATCCGGATGAATTTGCCCTGTGCGGAGGAGCAGGAGGAGGCAGACACAAAACAACGCGTCAATTCTGACCATCGCGCCCGT
The DNA here is from genome assembly GCA_014621495.2 of Entosphenus tridentatus. Lineage (NCBI taxonomy): Eukaryota > Metazoa > Chordata > Hyperoartia > Petromyzontiformes > Petromyzontidae > Entosphenus > Entosphenus tridentatus. The sequence continues at coordinate 1,342,997 of CM025652.2, forward strand.
GCCCCGTACAAAAACAAAGACCCCCCCCCCCCCGTATAGCCTTAGCAGACTGTTGGGGCAAGTGCTGTTAGCGAGCAGCACCGATGCACACACACACGCACGCGCGAGCTACATCGTCCACGTGCTCAGAGCGTCCGCTCAGACGACAGTGACTTCGACAAACACTCGCTGTGACGTGAGGACGAGCACGCGTGTGGCCACGTGTCCCGATCATGTCACTTTGGGTGCATCTCTGCGTGGGTTCGGAGAGCATGCGCGGGTCGTTGACGCCCCTCGAGCGTGACATATTTAGAGAGCGTGACATAATACGTGTGATGATTTGTGTCAGAACGCGTCATTTTCCGCTCCTAGGGACGACGGTGGAGAACAATGACGGAGTGGCAGCCACCGGCAAGGGAGGGAACCTCCACCGGGGAGACGTAGCGATGAAATCAAGTGGTGAGAAGGCGGTGCTCGGTGAAGCATTGCATCTCAGGCTCGTGAGTGGATCGATCTTGGCCGATGGCGCTGACGATGCACCACATCGACCGAGTGTGCCGCGTGTTTTGACTTCGAAAAAGGCGCTTACGAAACGAGAGGAATTGTTGTTCCTGGTTGTTTTGGCGTTTCCAAAGGCCTCCAGCACAGGGTTGGTCTGGACGATTTGATCCTCCAGGGAGCCCTGCTCGCGGCACACGCAACAGGGCAGGACCCCTCCTGAGTCTCGGCGAAAGGACTCCGAGGCAACAACCACCCTCGCTCATCACAATGCACCCCGGGCGCCCGCTTCGAGTCCGCGAAGACGCGGAGTCGAGCCAGCTGGGCAACAGGACAGACGGGGCTGGAGGTGACCGGGAAGGAGGGAAAGCCAGGACGGACAAAAGAGCAGCGCACGGCTCAAGATGAGCAGCGCGGAGAGAGAGAGAGAGGGAATGACCGGGCCAAGACGTCAGGGATGAGAGGGTGGTGAGAGGGGAGGGAACAGAGTCGGGAGAGAAGGAATGAGCGAGCAGCACAGAGGAGCAGGGTCTGGTCTCGAAGCGGGCGGTGAGAGAGGAGAGATTCATAGTGGGGCTGGCCATACACAGGGTGTGTATTATTGTTGTTGGTGTTGTTAGTTACGTTATCCTCACCTTGCTCTGATCTTGGCCGGGTTGCTTTGCACCGCCACTGATGTTTGCGAAGTACTGGATCACCTTCTTGGTGTTCTCAGTCTTACCAGCCCCGGATTCTCCGCTGGGAGGGGGAGGAGGGAGTGAGAAAATGTGAAGTTAAATGAGTGAAAGAGTGGCAGCACTGGGATGGACAGAACGATCTCGAGGATGAATTCGCATCATTATTCAGCGCTGCTTACTGTGGTGGAAATTCCACATTCCTGTGGAGGGCATCGAGTCTGTCCATCCATGGGATCGACCGCTGTTAACTTGCCCACACAGTGCTTATACCTTGAATCGACCGCGCAGGGATGATGGGTTGCAATATAAAACATCATCGCGATGCGTTGTAAATCGTTGTCAGTTGTCGCCTGCCTTGGTGACTCAGCGGTAGCAGTGACGAATTCACATCCTGGTTTGTGTTAGGGGTGGGGGGTTGATTCAGCCAATCATCATGTCGGGGTCGATAAAATTGCTACCACTTTGTGGGGAAGTCCAGAGTATTGTTGTCCTTCCCCCGCACTTCCGATTAGCGCGGTTGGCTAGGTACGGTGCGAAAGAAGTTCAACGTAAATGCGTACACCGGTGATTGTCCCATGCAGATACTCGCCCCCGTCATGGGAATGTGGAATTTCCACCACTGGCTATGGTGGGCTGTAAAGAGCTGATGAGCTCCGTGCGAATGCCCGAGTGTGAGTGCTCTATTCCCGTTGTCACGCCACTGCAAGCCCAAGTAAAATATCACGGCGGTACTCGGTGAGAAGCAGTACTCACGTGATGAGCATAGACTGATTCTTCTTGTCTGCGAGACACAAAACAATGACAATTATATGTAACATTCACGTCAATCATTCCTTAATTGTATCATCATTATTATTATGTACATCATTGTATAAAGTACGGTGGAATAATGCGCGCACCGTTATCATAATAACACAACCCGAAACACACTCCACATCTCTGTGTGCTGTGAAAAAGGGTCATCGCCCGAAACGTAGCCAATTATAAACGTTTTTTTGTTCAATTTTCAGGCCACAGTGTTGTTGAAGAATGTGTTCAGTTTGATTTTATGCGTTGCGTCGAACTAGGGCCCGTGTCTAAGACAGAGCGAGCGAGAGAATGAGCTAGAGGGGGGGGGGGGGGTTTACATAAAGCCCAGTTAAAAAAAAACATTTGCGAAATGATGAACGAAGCAAAGTGCCGAATACACCGAGCATCTTATTGTAACCACTGATCGTAAAAAAAAAAGAGACAGAGAGAGAGAGAGGGAGGCAGAGTGTCTTTGTCAATAATCAGCCGTCCGTTCAACAACAGCGACAGCCTCAAGCGAGCCTCACTCGGCCGACGAGACCCCAACATCTCGACGCCGGTCGTGGCTGATGAGAGGCGCTAACGAAACAAACTTTCATTGGAGGGGGGAGGAGGAGAGAGGGGGGGGTTGGAGGTTATTTTTCTTTCTTCCGATTACGCGGAGGGGACAGATGTTGGAAGAGAGGCGGCGGGCGCTTTGGTGGGCGCTGGTCTCGAGGTACGCACTCATGATCATGTCGGCGTAGGCGTTGTCGGAGATGGAGAAGAGATGGGGGGGCAACTCGTTGCGCTTCTTGCCGCGGTACATGAGCGCCACCTTGGTGCCGTAGATGGGCAGCCAGCGGTACGGGTTGACGGTCACGCAGAACAGCCCCGAGTAGGTCTGCAGGGAGACGACGCACGCGCGAAGATTGATACGCGGCACGCACGCGCACGCACGCGAACGCACGCACGCGCACGCGCCACCGACACGAGGTCGAACGCCATCCCCTTGATGTGCGCGCCCGTGCCGCTGCCGCACGGGGACAGCTGCCACTGGGGGAGCCTGCGGTGGTGGCGGCGGGGGCAGGGTGGGCGGTGGGATGGTGCCATTGTGATGGTTCAGATGGGCTGAGACGTGATGTAAAGTATTGGGACGCTTGGCCAATCCCAGGCTACGAAACATCGTCTGGTGTTTTTGTGTGTTTTTGTGTCTTTAAGCCGTGGGAAGATGGACTGGAGGGAAACCAGGAGGCAGGGCATCAGCCGCTGGACGTACGTAGATGCGCATGTTGACGTAGCGCTGGCGCAAGTTGTCGAGGATGCTGGCCTCGTTGAGGAAGGTGAGGTTGGCCATGTCGTCCGCCTGGTCGTACTTGGGCGGGTTCTGCTGGTCGGCCAGCTCCTTCTTCACGGTCACCGTCTGCAGGCGCAGGCACAGGGCGGGCACCGGGCAGCCGTCAGCCTCCGTTCCGGACCCACTCGCTCTGGGTGTTTTTTTTTTTAACGTACAGATTGTTTCTAACAAAAATGTTTTTAACACTTGTGAGAATTCGCAACGATGGCGCGAGAAACGTGCTGACTTCGCGCTCTGGAGACCACCCGGAGGAGATTCCAGGCGCGCGTTGACAACGATGGCGAACAAGTGGAGACTCTGACTTTTGGAAGCTATTAACATCACATTTGTTATCAGCTTAGAGTGTATTATCGGTTATTGTTTTCCATTAAAAAGATAGTCCCATATAAGTATTTACATTTTTTGAAGCACCCTATATATTTGTTATTCTTTATTGAAGTGCATGTTTTGCACGTGTGTATGTTCAACGTCTTGCGCACCGTACGTAGCCAACCCCCCCATTGCCTCTCGGCGTCGCGAGGCGGAGAGCTCATTCGGATCTCCCGCAGAGCATCGCCAGGCCACGCGTTCGAGAACGACACGGCGCGCGGAAGTGGATGCCTGAGAGCTACCTCCGAGATTCCTTCGAGCGGCCGATGCTTCGCTCGACAGCCGAGCCGAAACTCTGATTCTCAGAGCTGTTACAAAACGACTTTTTTCTCACGTGAGGTTGTTTTTCGCGCGTGCACTGTGTTTGTGAGTAATTCCAAACAAATCTTTAGCGGCCAAGTCGCGAAGATGATTTTAAGCTCTATTAAGGATAACATCGGTCGCGCAAGCCTGCGGTGGCAAGCAGGATAAACAATTGTGCACTCCGCGTCCTATTGAATAAATGCATCTGGGACGCAGCGAATGAGCTTGAGGCGACGTCACAAAGCCCAGCTTGACGTCATCGCCCTCGTGGCAACCCCGCGTTACAATTCACACGATCTACAATCCACGTCCACGATTAATGATCATCGCACACCGGTCCATTGTCTATCCACTGCTGGATGAAGGCCTTGCCCGGCGCCTTCGCCTCCAGCCCCCCCCATCCCTCCTCACTCCCTCCTCTGGCTGCGATTCCGTCACCAGCATCGTCCATGGGGGGGGGGGGGGGGGGGACGGGGGACGCCACAGTAGGGGCAAGCGAACGGCTCCCTCCCTTCTATCTCACTCACCTTGCCATCGGCGCAGAGAACCACCACCTTGTCGCCCTTCTCTTCCTGGATGGTGCCCTGGATGAAGCCCTCCTCATCGTGCTTCACCCACACGCTCGTCTTGATGTCGAAGGGGCGGCTCGACGAGGCGATGCGCTCCGCCTGAGTCGGCTGCAGGAAGAGCATGGGGTCGTCATTTTCCCCGCACTCGCCCTTGTACGGCATGGCTGCTGTCGAGACGGTGGACGAGGAGGTGCGGGAGGGGTCTTAACGGAGCTTCAGCTGGACCGGACCGGACTCGACTCTCTTCCTCGCTGGCTGAGGGTGGATCGTGGGGAGAAACAGGGAGAGAGACAGGGGGAGAGACAGGGAGAGAGACAGAGAGAGATAGGGAGAGAGACAGGGAGAGAGACAGGGGGAGAGACAGAGGGAGAGAGACAGGGAGAGAGACAGAGAGAGAGAGAGACAGGGAGAGAGACAGGGAGAGAGACAGGGAGGGAGACAGGGAGAGAGACAGGGAGAGAGGGAGGGAGCGAGAGAAGCGGCGAGAGTTAACACGCGCTACACGAATGTCGAGCCGTAATTTTTTTCTGGGGTTCGTTGTCCACAATCGATACGTTGGCCACGTGGTAAATAATGTCGCTGTACACGCGTGACGATCTGTTGGGGGTGGTGGAAGGTTAACGACTTTATTAGCTTGGCACAAAACTACTTCCTACGTGGCTGAACCCCAAAACAACGAGTTTTATGTGGCTATGAAGAGGGACCATTTCCCGAAACGTCACCTCATATATTATTTTATTTTAAGACCACAGTGCTGTTCTTGACGAACGCGTGGAGTTACAAACAAATATTGATCACTGTCCTTGGCTTGAAGTTCTAATCTATGTCAGTTCATTTCTCAAGTTCGTTTAGTGTTTAACCACCACGCGTGGACAACTCGAGAGAATTGGATAAAGGAAATATAAATCAGAACTAATAGAACAAATCGATAATATTTTACTTCTAACAGCTACACTGCAGCTCTTTTATAGAAGAGACCTGGCGATCACAAATGATCGAAGTGGTTCTTATCATCACGTGGGCATCTACAGCAGCAAAAATAACTCTAAACGCGTGATGTTGATTCTGAAGAGTAAAAGCGACCACGTGGCACAAGCAATCGAATGCGATAAATATTCTGTCACGAAAGTTGGCTCGGACAAGTTAATGTTTTAAAAACCGTGCATTGTAAAATTTTGTTAAAATAGCAGACACGGATACATGAAAATGTATTTGTGTGTATGTGTGTGTATGTATCTGTGTCTATAGTTGCGTCTTGTCTATGTGTAATAAGCCAGACGATTTATAGTAAAATAAAGCAGAGGTTTAGAGTAATTTTGCCGTCTATGAATTGTGTCAACTTGAAGGTGATCACAGTTTATATCGTGCACTTGTCAGACATTAGTACGACAATGTAGAACATGATCACTTTTGTTGACTGTTACAAATAATAGTGGCAACATTTACAGTTGATTTTTTAGAAAAAATGGTGTCAGCAAAGGCCACTGTGAAAGCGATAAGCTTTAAAGTTTAGTAAATATTTTTCTGTCAGTAATGTTATTTGAAATGTGCAAAGGCCCTCTTGCAAAATACTAAGCTTTTCAATATTGCTTCAGCACTGTGGTTAGTTATCAATAATATATTAAAATACATTCATAATCGAGGGTCCATTCACTGATCGAGCCCTCTGCAAGCTGCCACCATGAATCTCGATCGTGCTGAGCAATAACTAATATAAACATTACAACCGTTATTGTTCAGATGCATGTGACATAGTTGTTTTAAAGTTCCATGTTTTTGTTTTTAGAAAAATAAACCCAACTAACTTGTAAGATTATCTACCTGATTATTTTAACTTGTAAGCGATCACCACAGGTGGTTACCAGATAACCCCACAACCCCGGCACCGCCCCACCACTGCTCGCTTCGTCGATTCCAACGGTTCGGGCGGCGGCCTCTCTCGGGAGTGGGGTGGGGGGGGGGGGGGGGCACCCCGCCCCGCCCCGCCAGCCCCACCCCGCCCTGGCTACGGAACTGGCGCCTGGCATCAGCCGGAGTCTTCCTTGTATGGAAGAGTTCAGAGGGGGTCCCTCCTGGGTACACTCCTTCGGGGCGTCTTGGCTTATTTCTATATTTTGACCACCTCCAACGGGAGTGCCTCGTTACCGCCCCCGCCCCCTCCTCCACCCGCACGCCGAACGTGCCCCTGTGAACGACTGGCGTAGCGCTGGCCACTCCACCTCTCCATAGGCGCCGCTCGCTAACTGAACTTGCCCTAATAGTCCGTTAAGGCTATTCGGGGGATATTTATATTTGCCTTTGTTTGTTGTGGAGTGGTGGCGCAGCGGTTAGGGCACCGCGACCACTGTCATTCTAAACTAACTCACTGGTGCGTCTTACACAAGACGCATGCTTCAAGCCAACGGGAAGTTACTAAAGATACGAAACAACCCACATTCTAAACATTTGCGATGTACGCGTCTTCATCCAGATTGCCATTGGTAGGCAGTTGAATAGTGAGCTGTGATGTGTTGCGAATGAAGGCTGCTGCATGGGATGTCTCATTAGAGACGCGTGCTCATTGAGACCACGCATTAACACACGTGACAGATAATTGGTTTTTTTTACCCTTCTATCTGGCAACAAAACTGACACCTTTTTACAAGGAGTCATGTTTGCATAGACCGCAATACCTGCAGTCATAATACAAACAAAAGACATAACTCTGATAATGTGCACTGTCCTTGAAGTTGATTGGTCCACACCCGGGACAGCTTTCCTTAGAGCCTAGTCTCACATGGGTTGGACCAGCTGTCTCGGGTGTGGACCAATCAACTTCAAGGACAGTGCACATTATCAGAGTTATGTCTTTTGTTTGTATTATGACTGCAGGTATTGCGGTCTATGCAAACTTGACTCCTTGTAAAAAGGTGTCAGTTTTGTTGCCAGATAGAAGGGTAAAAAAACCAATTATCATATTTTTACTGGCAAATGAGGTTCCCATAGTGTAAACACGTGACAGATTTGTTGGGTGTCAATGCGATAGCCAAAATCTATCTACAATGACAGCCGATCTCTGCAGTTCGTGGCTGCTGGTCAGCCTCATCAATTCAAGTGGCTTCTCACCTCCATCCAATCATGGTTACTGATCCTTAATTGATACGCCTGCTAATTAATTATAGAAAATAAATTCTGTGTATACATGTATTTAGATTTGCATGTTTACTGATGCGCTATATATTTGTTTTACTCGTCAAGTTAATTGCTCTACAAAACGAATTTCGTTTGATTATTTAGTTCAGCAGAGGAACCACTTGTTATGATAACCGATATGACGTTGTGTCATTGTGACGCAAGGCACTCTTGTTCCAATGATTATTTCAATCGCTGGGTATGCAACTATCCTCCTGCTGATGAACGTCAAACACGTGTGTTTGTTCAATACACGACGATATTTGTGTCGTGAAATCATGACGTTTAGTGCAATTGTAATTAATGACAAATAGCAAATGCTTCAATTGGTAAGTTTGTAATGTACTGGCGAAACGTCACTGATATTCTAATTGTAAATGTTGTGGGTTTACTTTGTAACACACCGGTGTGCTGTACTAGCAACGACTTGGCATGTTTTGTTTGCGTGACAAACCTTACTTGTGTCGGGTGGTGGCGGGTTTCACGACGCGTTTATATTAACGCGATCTGACTCGAAAAAAATCCTCAATTATGGACTTAGTTGGTAACTTTTAATTACATTAACAGTTTTTTTTTTCCCAACACACAATTGCTGTTTTTTTCTGGATTTTTCTGTTCTGCGTAGTCACTTTAAGATGTTTCTTGTTCATGTTTTTGTTTGTTGCGGTTGCACCCGAGTCAAGAGCCGCATGGCTCACAGGGCTATACCTAATAAATGAACTAAACTGAAGCACAAAATAAAATACAACGCGGGCGAACACATTTTCCTCTTCACACGAACGCAGCCAATTGCATTGCATCTATTCAATAATTTGACCTGTCACACATCTGTGAAGAGTGCCACGTGTGGATGGGTGGGTGGGTGGCGTGCGGTGCAGGACACCTACCAGAGGGGAGGCCTGTGGCTCGGGCTGGAGTGGGGTCTCTGTCGATGATGGGGTCGCCACTCTCCTACTTATACCGCCACGGCCAACGCCTCGCCAACTCCCGGGACACCGCCGAGGCTCTGCACATTCAGCAGCCCGGGGCGTTCGCGAGGCGGGGTAGGGGTAGGGATGTCAGAGCAGCACACGGCGAGAAAATAGCCCGTTCCTTCCCGTGGGGGGGCCATGGACCCTAAATGGGGAGCCCGGACCGAGGCCGCCGATTTTGCGTGCGCAGAAGAGGCGCGGGGAACGACACGGAGACGCGGAGTTCCGTTTGCGCTCATTTGTTTCAACGCAGTTTGTGTGTCGAGCACAAGGCCCACGGACGTCAAGCGGCCAGCAACAAACAGCACCATCGAACCAGCGTGGTGGTTGAACCACCGTGGTGGTTGAACCATCGTGGTGGTTGAATCACCGCGGTGGTTGACCCAGCGTGGTGGTTGAACCACCGTGGTGGTTGAATGGGTGAGTAAGGAAGTGGGTTAGCGAGCGAGTGAATGAGTAAGTGCTGGATCATTCATGGATCTGACTGCGTTTGGTGGCCGTGGCGTCGTGAAGAGCTACACTCAGTGAGCTCTCCACGTCGCACGAGTTACGTTCGTTATTACTTTTGGAGAAAATACCAAGAGTGGCAGCATTGCCATACGACTGTCGCTCGCGTGGATTGCAAGCCTCAGAGCTGAGTTCACTGGCATTCGGAGAAGATGGGATGTTCGTTTCCGGCTGCCACCTTGTTTCCACATCTCAGGAAAACTCAACATTCATCAAGAGCACTGCCTCATGAAGAGGAGATGCATAAGAGGTGACGTTTCAGGTATTGGTCCTTCACAACGGACAGATAGGAAAGAGGAGGCTGGAATGATAACTAAATCATCAGCAAGAACATTTTGTATTTAAACACGCCAAGGTCCTGTCATTATAATACTACAAAAGAGACAAATCCATCTCCACAATATGGACAATGCACACGTGACGGATTGTCACGTGTGGTTTATGGATCACGTGGGGGGGGGGGGGGTGTCCACCACCTGAAGAGGCCAGCATAGGTCTCACTTGCAGGAGCGACCAGGGACATGGCTTTGATGTCATTAGGAGGGCGATGATTGCTGCCGTTGCTGCTGCTGCTGTGTTTATAATTCCAATTTGAGTAACCTGCGGGGGGTAATTTTCGAAATTGGGAAAATGTGGACCCTGCCGTCGGCACGCAGTGGCCTGGCCCTTGTGAACTAAATCACGAGATCTTTGACGTGCACTCTGAAGCTTACGGTAATGACCCGGGCGGCCACTGGGTTTCGAACCGCGCTCCTCTGCGACAAGCTACGAATGGGGCCACCGCTGGGCCGTGCCACCGGAGGCAGTACAGCAAGCGGGTTAGAAAATGTGTCTACGTGGTGAACACACGTTCTTGCACAGAGTGCAAAATAAAGTACTGTATACACACACACGCGCGCGACTCACAAATGAAAATATATGAGCTCAAGAATACCACTCGGACAATAAAAGGGTGTTTAATAAAAAAAATACATTTCAGAAACTGGTAAAAGAGTGGGTTTGAGTGGGACATTGAAGACCGGGTTTGAGTGGGACATTGAAGAGTGGGTTTGAGTCAGACATTGAAGAGTGGGTTTGAGTGGGACATTGAAGAGTGGGTTTGAGTGAGACATTGAAGAGTGGTTTGAGTGGGACATTGAAGAGTGGGTTTGAGTGAGACATTGAAGAGTGGGTTTGAGTGAGACATTGAAGAGTGGGTTTGAGTGGGACATTGAAGAGTGGGTTTGAGTGGGACATTGAAGAGCGGGTTTGAGTGGGACATTGAAGAGTGGGTTTGAGTGGGACATTGAAGAGTGGGTTTGAGTGGGACATTGAAGAGTGGGTTTGAGTGGGACATTGAAGAGCGGGTTTGAGTGGGACATTGAAGAGTGGGTTTGAGTGGGACATTGAAGAGCGGGTTTGAGTGAGACATTGAAGAGTGGGTTTGAGTGGGACATTGAAGAGTGGGTTTGAGTGGGACATTGAAGAGTGGGTTTGAGTGGGACATTGAAGAGAGGGTTTGAGTGGGACATTGAAGAGTGGGTTTGAGTGGGACATTGAAGAGCGGGTTTGAGTGGGACATTGAAGAGTGGGTTTGAGTGGGACATTGAAGAGCGGGTTTGAGTGGGACATTGAAGAGTGGGTTTGAGTGGGACATTGAAGAGTGGGTTTGAGTGAGACATTGAAGAGTGGGTTTGAGTGGGACATTGAAAAGCGGGTTTGAGTGAGACATTGAAGAGTGGGTTTGAGTGGGACATTGAAGAGTGGGTTTGAGTGGGACATTGAAGAGCGGGTTTGAGTGAGACATTGAAGAGCGGGTTTGAGTGGGACATTGAAGAGTGGGTTTGAGTGAGACATTGAAGAGTGGGTTTGAGTGGGACATTGAAGAGTGAGTTTGAGTGGGACATTGAAGAGCGGGTTTGAGTGAGACATTGAAGAGTGGGTTTGAGTGAGACATTGAAGAGTGGGTTTGAGTGGGACATTGAAGAGTGGGTTTGAGTGAGACATTGAACAGTGGGTTTGAGTTCTTGCTCCAGTGAGCGAGCATCGAGGCCTTGATCGACTCCTATTCACGACCTTGAGTCAGTGGTGGAAACTCCACGATCCCAGGTCTAGGTTGCGCTCTTTTGGTGATCGGGCTTTTGTGAGCTTGGCACCCAAGCTACGGAAGGCCTTCCCACTTGAAATAAGGCAATCAGAGTCGGTAGATAGATTCAAGTTTCCTTTGCAAATCCATCTCTTTCAAGTGGCTTTCCCTCTTTCGTGAGGTCGGTTGCCAAGGTTCTGTTTCAGTTTTCTGCTTTCCATGCATTGCGCATTGGCATCCTAGGATGGAATGGGCATTATACATTGGTACCTGTTTTATCGACCCCGGAGGGATGATGGGCTGAGTGATACCCCAAGCAGGATTTGAAACTCGCGACCTTCCCAGGGCGAACTTCTCGCTCTCCCGCGGAGCCACCTGGCCGATAAGAAACGACTCTTCCCGCGTAGAGCTGGCGGAAGTTTGTTGAGTTCTTGTCAGAGGATGGCGACTGTAAGTAAATAAATAGTCCGTTTGTCGTTGCCTACAAATGGCCCCCTGTAACATAGCAGTGGTCTCTTTACTTATTAAAACACCCCCATAATCACAAGCACGACCGATCACTCAGTCTCCTAATGAATACATGCAAGAGGCGAGAGTGCGCAAGAAGAGTCCACTCACTGCCCCCTCTCCCCACCCCCGTCACCTCCTCCTAGCTTTGCTCCTTACCATCGAGCACCAAAGAAGGCGCGGGGCGGCTGTCGAACCGAGGTTTAGGGGGGGCCCTTGGGAGCCCCCCGGAGTGGTGGTGGTGGTGGAGGGGTGGGGGGGGGGCACGTCGCTGTGGCACAGAGAGCGCCGGCGCGACCCGTGGCAGGAATTATCGAAGCTTGGCCGTGGCCAAGAAACTCGGTCCCACGTGGACTCGGGACTGTCAGCTGTCTCCACGCGTACGTCTTCCCGTGCCAACAGGTGCCGGCAAAGCGCCCGGGGCCCCGTGCTGGAGTATGGGCTCGTCCCGCCACTCCGGACCCCACACAGCAGCGGCAGCACGCTGGGCAGTGGCGGCACGCGCACTGCATCGCGCGGCGCTTTCGGACACGCTTCTGCGGCCGTCTGGAACGCTCTTCCTTACGATAATAGGAAGCTGCTGGGGCTATGGACTTTGAAATAATCTTTAGGCTGACAAACGCACTTCTTTAGAACTGATTTTTGTTGTGTTAAGTTTGTCGTCCTGTGGCCCGCACCTCCGATTAGCACGGTTTGGCTACGTACGGTGTGAAAGAAGTTCAACATACGTACGTACGGAACTTCTCTCTCGCTATCGTTGCGAGCCGCGTCCTTTCCCAAAGACATCGGCGTTTATCGATGTCCTTCCCTTTAGCTGCGGCCGTGATATTTACTCAGGAACTCCTCCCAGTTGCATCCAATTGTTCACATTGCCTTTGGTCAATGTAATTCGCCGTCTTCGACGGCTTCCTATGCTACTGCACCTAGACTTTTCTCAATCAAACACATTCATATTCAGTCTTTTGTTTTATAACTACATGTCCAAGAAATATAACTTTGCCTACATCTAAATATTCTGATGCGTCTTCTTCTTTCAGTACGCTGGTGCTATCCGAAATACATTTACGCCACTCGTCTGTCTGTCACGTGAAATGTTTAACATCCTTCTTTCGTTTAATATTGAACTCTGTCTCGTGCTAAACAAGTCCTCGTCGCCTTCTGTGGGGTGTGGTGCTAAAGCCCATTAACAAAAAGCCGGCGAAAAACCCAGCTACCGGTATTTATCCACACCCCCCCCCCCCCCCAAAAAAAATATAAAAAACGATGGTTTAAAATATCTACAGCAACGATTGTGGCCACGTCAATAAGCGGACGGCGGAAGACGGACGGCAGGAAACAGTCATCGCAGAAGCCTCTCGTCATCACCTCCAAAGTCTGGCGGTGTCTCGGGGGTGGTGGGGGGGAGGGCCCCCCAGCGGGAAGGGCGCTTCGCGGAAAGCTTTACGCAGCGCGTGCAGCAAGGTCACGGAAAACCGGAGACGCTCTTCGCGCATTTGCACGCCGACTTTGCGATGCGGCGCGCTCCGTGCCGCATGCGCAGACACGTGTTGTTTGATGAGCAGGTAAAGGCCTCGCTGCGCTACGCAGCTCTTTTTAAATCCTTTATATTAAGTTCACTTGCTTGCTTGCTTGCGCGCTTACGACCGTGCAAATATTTCGGTCGTGTTTTAACCCATTTCCCGTGATCCAATCGAGCTGACATTTTCCACACAGACTCATTGTGCGTGACAATTAATGTTCGTGAAATTTTTTTTCCAAAATTTTACACTTTTTAGGACAAAAATATGATATTTAATTACCAATTGCTTTATGCTGCCATGCAATCATCTGACCCATAGGTGGCAGCCATCTCAAGCCAGAGGACGAGAGGACTCTATAGCCGCCACGCATATAAAGGATTTATAGTGAAAAACTTTGTTTTTACGGGTTAAATTTTTCAGAAGCGACCTGGCCATCGCCATTGATAGCTCAACAAAGTTGGGCTTGTCGTGTGGAAATGTGCGGCAGCCAAACACTCGAAACGCACGTTCATTCTAAATGTGCACAGGGGGGGAAAAACCGGGATGACCCGGGGAAAAATCCACGGGGATAACGTGCAAACTCCAAATTTACGGGCGTCAGGTTCAGGAGAGAACCCGCGACCTCCTGCACACTGGGCGAGGTAGTTAACATCTCGCCACCGTGGCGCCCATATAGAGAATTCGTCGTGCAAACACGAATATTGAGAGTTCGGGTAAATGTCTTGCTACGGTCAGAATGGCAAAAATATAGGCTTGACTTTACGGTGGTCAGAAAAAGCCTGCATGCCCTCTGATATAAGGCGTGAAGTTCCAACCGCTACTGCAGTAGTCAATGAGCTTTCAATGGAGCTTACACAATTTTCCGTCGGTAATATCACAATATCTTACTCTCAGTCCTTTAATGCACTCACTGTGACCTTATCTAAATCAAAACTTTCAGTTTTGCCAAAGCCAAGTTGTTGTTTTGGTGCAAATACATGAACATATTTCACGGGTTTTTCTCCCTCCTTGAATGTCAATCATTGGAGACAATGCATGTGATCTCACGTTCGGTCATGCATCAAGTACTTTATTCCGCATGTTTTAAAGTTACAATCAACTCTCTACTGTCCGTGGTAATGCGTGTGCGGGGGGCAGACAAAACAAAAACACAGAGCCAATCACATTGAGCTTAGGCTATAAAAAAAACCAACATGGTTATTTGGTTGTGGAATTGCAGAGGTCGAATGCCACGTCCGTCTTTATTCCTTCTCAAAGTAATTCTGTTTACTTGCCGGCAAGTTTGCGGGCCACGTGGACACTTAGGCAATGACCCCTTTATGAGTGAGGAGCAGCTGACGATGATGAACCTGACAAATACATTCATTTGTTTTTCACAAGCACGGTCGATCCGCATCCCGGATATAATCGTGCCCCGCGGTTGACCGAGTTGAGATCAGAAGAATCCTCGATCGGCGCCCCGATATATGGCCGCTGTGGTCTTCAATCCCAGACGAAGCCACGATGAAAACGATTAGCTGCGTAGCGTGTGGAGACCCCGTAGCATAAGCGCATCATTAGTCCTCTCGCTGATGAACGCAGCGAAAATAGAATTGAGGGGCTGTGCAGACTCGCAGTGCCCAATCGCATCGGCGTGTCTTTTCTTAGCGCATTGCAGAACTCTCAGTAGACATGTTTAGTTTTATTATTTTTTTCCAAATGCGTGCATGTGTGGGCATCTCTCTGCTGCTGCTGCTGCTGCTGTTCATCCTCCTCCACGGACGGTCAAGTTGGGACCGATTGATTTCACACTGGAATAGCCCGACGGAGCAAAGCTGCCCGCGCGTGCGGCAGACGTCCCACGGAACTCGGGGTCGTCCTCGCTGGCGTCAGCTGATTATTTTTTGCGGCGCTCTGGCGCGCGTGCCCCCTTCAATCCCGGCTGCGCGCAGACGCGGAGCAAGAAGCCCGTCCTTAATTGGGGATGTCGCCGCTACCTTTCCACACCTCCTCCCCCCCCCCCTTCGTTAGCCGCGTGATTCAACACTTTGTCAGGACGCTCTCGAGCAGTGCCTGTGATGCGGCACCGTTAGAGTGAGTGAATGGAGGTGTGATACCGACTACGGAGGGGTGGGAGGAGGAGGAGGAGGGAGGGGGTCAAGGTTATGATTCGAGTGAGGGTTCGAGTTTTTTTTCTTTCAGGTTGGTGTTGGAGATTCAAGTTGGTGCCATTTGTAATGCATCATCATCAGTAGTCATGGTCTATTCGCTGCTGGATGAAGGCTTCTCCATCCCGTCACCATCTCTTGCGGTGCAGTGCTGCTACTACTCATCTGCTGCTCGTGAACGCATCTCGTTTTGGATGCCTTTCCCTCCCTCCTTCCTTGGCGCGTTCCGATGGGTCCCAGCCGTGTCACGGCTTCTCCACCTCAAAACATTCCATTAACCTCGTTAACTCGACCCTAAACCATACGGCAAAGCCACTGAACAATCTTGATTTGAAGCGTTCGTGACTGCAGGAATCCATACTCTTTGGTTCTTTCGGTAAAGCCACGTAGTTAGAAATAAAATAAAGTAATACGCAGCGAAATTAACGAATACCTGTACTTAATCTCAGAACGCATTTGGTGCGGCTGCGTGCTCACCGTCTATTTAAACTCGCTGAGCAAAAAACCTCTGGAGGCCACGCGGCTTGGATGTCCAGCTGCATCTTTGAAACGTAACCTGCTTTTTTTTGCGAGGAAACTCTAAACTGGCATGCAAGCATCCTCCAGAGGTGCGCCCCGTCTATTTCTGACACCTACAGTCGCAGCTCTGATAGACTCCGCACTGAAGCGAGGCTCGAGGCAAGGTCAAGCGACAAGCAGAGACACTGTGATCGAGGGCATCACGCGCGCGGGGGACGCGTGGCTGAATCAGAGTGGCCCGGAGTCCGGCGGCCTGCCTGGGTGCTACGCGCGAGGCGTTGACGGAACACAGCTTCATGTGAGAGTTCGTGAGCTCTCGAGTGTATTTGGCCTACTCTTCCACGCTGTCCCGTATGTCTTGGAAGAGAAAGGCATACACACGGTTGGCGCGCCACGGTGGCTAGGAGATGTTAACTACCTCGCTGGGTATGCAGGAGGGCGTGGGTTAGATCCCGACCCTGACGACGATTGTATATTTGGAGTTTGCATTTTCTCCCCGTGGTCGCGTGGATTTTTCGCCGGGACCTCCGATTTTCCCCTCTATATATTTAGAATCAACATCATACGTTTATAGTATTTGGCTGCTATGCATTTCCACGTGATAATCCACTTCGTTGAGCTATCATTTTGTGGCCAAATCGCTTCTGAAAAATAACTAAATAGCTCAGTGGGCCTTACCTGGCATACATTAAAAAAAAAAGTTTATCCAGAATCTGAATATTTATTCATTCTGGAGGACTCCTATGAGCCATAACAAAATAACCAAAAAATTACGATTTTTTTTGTTATTTTCTTTGAACCTATCTACGTTGACTTTACCGAAAGACCTAAAAAATCTGACCCCATTGTTTTCTCATTCCCACGACGTGGCACGGACATTTACATCGCTGCCACTGACATCTTCACTCGGTTAAGCCACTTGGTTGAGCTATCAACGACAACGAGTCGTGTTTGTTGTTTTTACTTCATTGTATAGCTGTCAACCCATTATCAGTGCCTACCCACTACAGACAAATCCAGACTGGACACCCCGTGACCCTTATACATCTCAACGTTCATCCTACAAAGCCCCATCACAAGGGAGTAAACACAAACAAATAGACAACATTTATTATTTTGTGTGCCCGTATTGAAACGGCTGTACGCCGTATGGACCTGCAAACTCAATTGTCCTCCACAAGAATACGGGATAAACCGTACGCACGAGTTGTCACGGCACGTAACTTACATAGGGGCGACAAAACCGGTAACCGGTTTCAACGCCGTAACCGGTTACGCGCAATCAACCGCGTCGCGGAAGCGATCTGCGCATGCGCAACGGGCCCCCGAGTCGCGGATTGTCATCATGATGGAAGGCGACGCGGAGTTTTGGGGCAGGTACAGGGCGATCTCGAGCAAGCTGAGAAAGTGAGTGGCGCTGAGGCGTGCGGCGAGCGGTGAGCGAGGAAGGCGTCGCGTGCTGCGGGAGGAAATTGTCGAGCGAAGCCAATGCGCACACCCCCTCCCCCGACCCCCAACCCTTGTGGGACTAGATTGCCTACCGGCAGAGGAGAGGGTCTCCCGGTAGAGTATCTTGAGCGTGTGCCGTAGGCCTCTCCGGGCGCCGTATCGGGCGCCCGTTCGTGTGTAATGTTTCAATGCTTAGGTAATATTATTATTATTCACCATCACTTCGCGTCTCTCGGTGCATGGCGTTTAATTTGTTTAATAATAAAAAACCCAGTCACCTTGTATTTCTTGTGAACACATGACGTGGATGTGTCTTTGCCACTTGTTATTTGCGTTTCGTCCGTGTGCTCTAGACGATTTCTACGGAAGCCAAATGTCGCGGAAGCAAGCGAGCAGTTCGGTGAGTAAAAGGTGCTCCCGAATCGCATTGAGCGAAACTCTGGAGTCCGATAAAGGCGCGGCCCTGCAATGGCTCTATGCCGGCGGAAGAGCCTCCACTAGAGTGAGCTCTCGAGTTGTATTTGACCGATTTCTTCCACGTCTGGGAAGGAGTTTGCGAGTCCCCACGGTGGAAACCCCCCATCACACGCAGCCTGCCGCTCTGACGACTGCGGTGCAGAAGTTGAGAAATCTGCACAGTTGCTTCAAGTGCTTGCTGCCTTAGAGTTGGATGTAACTGGCAGCGGCATAATCCCAGCAGTGTAGAGTCCAGTACCGTCTTCTCTCATAGACGAATGTCCACAATAGCAGAGCGCTGGGCTTGTATGAGACTACAGGGATGCTTGTATGATATACTGGAGTACTCTGACCGTGTTACATGAGGTGGCCGAGTACAATTCGTTCAGCTGGGTTAGATGATTAACTTGAACCTGTATAAATCGTGAAGTGGCTTTTTATTTGGACATATGAACCTTATGGCGCGACCCCAGTGTCCCATAAGCCCCCGGCTCTCGTATAAACATTATAATGTAAAACAAAAACTTTGCTCTTTTTCACCAATGGGTTTGAAGGATGGTGGCAAGTGTTGTCTTGTTAAGCTATGCCTTTAAAACTGAAAACTACTTGCCTGCAGTACCTCTATTTAAATACACTATCGAAAAAACGATTTACACCCCTCTGTCAATCATCGTGTTTCTCAGTGTGGATTTGTGAACACATTTTGTAAACAGTACATAAAATAGTACGCGTTTTCAATGCACTGTTCATATTGTAACAAGCGTTTATACCAATGTTACTCTACAGAGTAGTGGGTCGCCGCTCCTCTTATCCGTATTGATACGAGCAGTATGTGGGGACGATGGCTTAAACGCAAAAAAAAACATCTGCACAGATGCATACGGACAAGAGAAGTATTATCAAACAGGAGGAATTAACGGTGCAACGCATCTCATCTGTTAAATATCTGCAGGTAACAGGATTATTATCGATTGGTCCTGGCTGCAGACATTGGTAGGTCACAAATAATAATGAAGACAAGAGAGCAGTTTCACTGTATTATGCATCCCGTGATGACAAATAAAGGACTTAAGTCGTGTAGGCAGTTTGAGCAGCTTTGGATAAGACCTATGATCCTGCCCATACCCGAGCATGGAGTGCATTCGCTTGTTCAGCTCTTCTGCGCATTCGTCCTCGCCGCTGCGCTTGGACACGACGTGACAACAGAATGATCCGCGCCAGGCGGGTCGCGGCGTTTATGTGCGCGGTGGGACGGAGTCGCCAAAAAGAAAGAAATCAATTACGATTTTTACTTCCGTTTATTCGGGACCCCGTGGTCCCGCCATAAGGTTCATATGATCTCAACCAATTAGTACTGCCATTCATAGAGACTTAACATTGGGCCACGTTTCTTGATAAAGGGAGCTATGCTCATAAAATGTCCTCTTCTCGGACATACTGACTTTTTCATCCACACTAGGATGGTGATTTTGTGCCATTCACTTTCATATCTGTCAGTCCATTATATTATTTCATAAATGAGCCCTGTTTTTTACGTTGATAAATGTCCTCAAAATGATGCCTTGCATAAATCGTTATGATGCATTTTTTTATTTCACGAAGTTTACCTAATTTGTGGAGCTGCCTTTAAGTAACAGAAGTGAATAATCACTCAAGATGCTGCTACGTTTGGGTAGACAGCTTTCATCGTTAAGTGACCCATCTGGTCGTCTCTAAGGCCACTTGGGTTGTTTTGTTCATGCTGGTGAACCTAAGAATACATTTCGACAGCTGCAGAGTTGTGGCACTTTTAATATGGAGGCAGAAAGCCATTGTGCCCTAATGCATTGTAATTAAAATAGTTTGGAGTGAGTGAAGACAAATAGGAATCTGCCTTTAGTTAATGAGTGCTAATGTGCTCTAAAGAATACATTGTGACCACAAAGGGAATTCAGTTACTTCAGGAGTAAAGAAATGTGAGTCGTGTCAATGTTAAGTGGCTGGTAATGTAGCATACATTTGTTATAATGGCAACAACAATTACGTGTTGAAATACTAATTACAATTATCGATTGGCATACTTTGCCATGTCATACATATTCGATTTAACGTTCCTTTTTACCCGGAAGCCCACATTTTCTCCAAGGATGAACATGGCTTGCTCCACTTTCTCAAGTTTCTGGTGCAATCAACAAGACCCCCTTCAAGCAGGAGGCTTTGTTGTGAATGCCAGCCTAATTAATGCCCTTCCAACTGAGCAGATGGGGCACAGCATATATTTTAGTGACTCATTGAACCCTGATTATGGGCTGAATTCAGCTGCCCAAACTCAGGGGAGAGTGTATAAAAATGCGACACTATTAATGGCTTTCTCTAGAGTGTGTGCTAAAAGAGTCAGCATTTTTTGGCATGTATTTTCACTTGTATGGCACATAGGGAGGGGAGCCTTTGCCTGAAGCAATCGTAAGTAGCACTTTAAAACTAATATTTAAAAGCATACTTATTTTTTGTTTAAATCCCAAACAACAGGATATCTTTCCCGGGAGCTCAAGCAGCAAGAGTGTTTGCAGTACGCTGGATTCTGCAGCCTCGCCCAAGCCAGGTGAAGGTCACCAAGCCTCAAACTGGTTGCATTTCAAGAACGTTGGCTCCAGATTCACCCCATTAGTGTGAAGGCTATTTCATGCCGTGCTATGTGGAAATGAT
This sequence comes from Entosphenus tridentatus, assembly GCA_014621495.2. Taxonomy (NCBI): domain Eukaryota; kingdom Metazoa; phylum Chordata; class Hyperoartia; order Petromyzontiformes; family Petromyzontidae; genus Entosphenus; species Entosphenus tridentatus. The sequence goes on from CM025652.2 coordinate 1,363,514, forward strand.
TGCTTCATATCTCCCACTGCACCAGAATAAACAGTCATTCCTTCAAACGCCTAGGTTAAATTACTAAGCATGCAAAACATTCCTTTACTTAAGCCTGGATAAGTCACAATTGACATGTAGCTTTAACTTCCATGTGGTCATCTATAAGCAATAACCGATCCACTCACGCACATGCCAACCAGACTCACCCACCTCGGTTCTCATTCACCCACCTACCCTCATTCACTCAGCCACCCAACCACCCAATAACCCGCACTCAAATCATCCACCTGCCCACACCTACTCACCCAACCACTTAAACACCCACCCTACCCACACTCACTCAACCACTCCGTCGCCTACCTAGAAAGACATCCCGTATAGCCTGATTGTAGGGGTAAGTGCTATTAGCGAGCACCTATGAAGACCGGCACGGTACACGAGGGGGTGGGTGGCCAGCACCACGCCCGACCACCCTTTGTCTCCCATGTTCACCACACCAGGGCTCACCTACTCTACCCACACGCACGCACTCAGTCGCCGTCTGCCTCCATGTGTTCTCACTGTCACCCGGGTCTTCCGCTGCACGCAGATGTGAGCAGACGGTGATGAATGGTCTCGGGGAGGCTGAGGCGCTGACCGAGGCGGCGAGGTTGTTCCTCAAGGCGGAGGTGGAGAACTGGGAGCTGCGCTGCCCGGGCCTGGAGGAGAACCTTCAGGCCGCCATCAACGCGTACAACTATGCCGTCAAGGCAAGCCCGGGCACGCCGCAGGGCCTTCATCGCAGTTGTTAAAGTGTGCCACCGGCGCAGAGTTGTTCACGAGAGTCGATGGGAGGGAATAGAGCGCAAGGATGGCATGCACTCTGTACTTTTAACATTTGGCCGGTATTGTGAACACCGATACTCGCACCTGCCTCCTTGCATATTGACGTGTGTGTGCGTGTGTGTGTTTGTGTTGAAAACCATCCCCAGGTGTACATAGAGATCAATCGGCCAGCTCTAGCTGCAAGCCTCTGCCTTGAGATTGGATATTCTCTTAAGGTGGGCGATCAGATGCACTTCACCTGTCACACCCGGCATTGTACGCGTTACAGTGGTGCAAAAGCAGATATCCTGCTAACACTGCGGCTACAGCTGTTCTCTGCGTGTTGAGTGCGTGCCGCGGGTTTTTTCTTTGGCACGACGTCCCGATGTTTTCGCTCTGTGCTGGGAGTGAAACCCATTTCCATGAAGAAGTTACCAGGATGTGGAGCAAAACGTCAAACATTGTACCAACCAACATGGGGACACGACCTGAAAAAAGTCATTTGAGAGTTCTAACCATCGAACAAAGACGGTCACCGCATTGCACACTTTCAGATGCGCTTCTGCGGCCATCTGGAACGATCTTCCTTGCAATATTAGGGAGCCACTGGAGCTATGCACTTTAAATCATCTCGTTTCTTTAGAACTGCTTTTTGTGTTTAGTTTGTTGTCCTTCCCCCGCACCTCTGATTAGCACGGTTAGCTACGTACGACGCAAAATAAGTTCAACGTACCTACAGCGCTGCTGCGAATACCCAAGCAAGTAGTCTTGCAGTTACCATGCCCAGAAGCTGCAGTGTTTGGTTGTTTTGCTTTCCGTAGGGCTTGGAGCGACCAGGGGAGGCGGAGGTGTTTTTCCAGCGGGCGGCTGAGCTGCAGTACCAAATGCCCATAGAAAGCCTGCACTCGTTAGGGCTTGCCGCCTCCTGCAAACTGCTAACGCGTAAGCCCAGCTCGCGCTGCTCAACGGGGTTGTAACCTGCGTGCACACTTCTATTAAAGTTTTCACGTTTCGTTTGGCTTCCACCTCTAACCGCACAAGTGGGCGCTCGCGTGTCACGGGGTGTTTCCGCGCGTGCCTGTGCGCGTGCAGGCGACTACATGGGAGCGTTGAATGTTTTCACCGAGATGCAACTGACGGCAGAGCAGAGAGCGCCCCGCTTTCCCGGCACCAATGCGCCGATCGGTAAGATTGACTGGTCCGCGACACGCTGATTGATGAGTAAAATAAACAGACCTGAGGTGGCCGGATGAGGTTCAGAGGTCGGAGCGCTGAGCGAGCTGCCACTGCTGAGATCCTGAGTTCAAATACAGACAGCTGCCCATTATTAAACAGCATTAAATTTGTTTTTGGACTTCATGTGGCCATATTCCAGCTCCTTGAGAATTAAAAATACCACTTTGACTCGCATGACATTACTCTGCTGCCCCCTGGTGTGAGCAAGGTCACTTTAAGCAGTGGTTCTTAACCTGGGATGCACGAGATGCCCTTTCTGTGGGTGCGGGACATGGCCAGATTTTTTTAGAAGGTAAATAATCGAAAACACAAATTAAGCACGGGCACGTAAGTACAATGGGGGTGTGGGCTGCAGTAAAAGGTTAAGAACCACTGCTTTAAGGGATCTGGGAAATAGTTCTAAGATATCTGCTTTTGAGTACTGTTCTCTAACATGGTCAGGCACTGCTCTGCAAAAGTTCCGAATGGATTCCCTTAGTCTCATGCTGCTGAGAGTACAGTCGGGATTCACCTTTGGGGGGTGGGGGAAAGGTAAAACAATCAAAGTAATAATAGTTCTCTGTTCAACTCTACACACAACATACAATTATTGGGTGAAGTCGGCCAATGCACTTTCCAGACCAACATCAACTGGCAGCGTTTGTTGGTGAAACAGGAGAATTCTGATCCATTAGCTGCCTTCTGAGTCTCATCAGCGGTTTGCGTTTCGCCCGCTTTGGCCTCAGTCATTGAAAAAAAAGAGATATTTTATCCCCACGAGCCTCACCTGAACTAAATCGACAGACTGACTGAGTGAGGCTTGTTATATATTTTTGGGTTTCCGGATGAATCGTAGGCATTTTGACGTGTGCTAGAAAACCCGGAATGTCCACATTTCTGTGTTATTGGTCATCCACCACTGGCGTCATTGGCACGCCCTACAATCCGGTAGATATCATTGCATCTTCCTTCCACAGATGGCAGCACCATCACGTTAACACAGTAATTACACTGAACAAACCCGACTTCCTGGACGCTGAGCTTTGTAGGTTATCAACTTTCACCACCAGGACAACACCCATTTTCTTGCCACACAGCGCTCTGTTTGAGGCGTTGCTTGAATTTACATTTTACAACATTTATTGATCAGGTTAGGGAATATCTCCAGTAACGACCCGCACTAACCAGCGTGGTGAATTATGGGGCGTGTATCCCTGCACCCGCTCCCCCGCCTCCCCGAGCCAGCGCCCCCAGTGATAGTGCAGTGCTCAGGCACGTGCGACTCTGCTTTCACCGCTGCGCCACGGGACGTATGGTGAACCTCTTTCGCACCGCACGTAGCCAACCGCGCTAATCGGACCGTGGAGGGTGTCGACGACTTGGGAGGAAGTCCTCGTGCAGCGGCGGTGGATTGATCACGGCTGCCACTGACGAACGGGTCTCGGTATCCGCGCGCTGGCGAGCGGCGCGGTGGTTTGACACGCGGTGGTTTGACACGCAGCTCGTTTGTCGCGCGGCTCTCGCAGGCGCCTTCAGTGACATCATCGCACGCAGCGAAGTGGCACGGGTGCTTCTGCTCATGCTGCTGCAGGTGGGTGTGTGTGCGCGTGTGGGGAGCGGTGGTGTAGCGGTTAGCGCTACGCTGCACTACGAACCTGGCGCCCCGGGTTCGATTCCCGCTCACGGCCAACACCGGTGACGATTATCTGAACTGGTCCTGGGCCTCCCCTAGGTCAACTCAGCCTAAAATGAGTACCTGGTACGGTGTGTAAATGTCGCCACAGGGGAGACAAAGGCGGCCGGGCGTGGTGTTGGCCACCTACCCCCTCGTGTGCCGTGCTGGCCTTCATAGGTGCTCGCTAACAGCACTTGCCCCTACAGTCTGTTAAGGCTATACAGGGGACCTTTGTCTTTGTCTTGTGTGTATAGAGAGGTGCTCGCTAACAGCACTTGTCCCTACAGTCTGTTGAAGCTACACAGGGGATCTTTGTCTCTGTGGGTAGATGGAGAGCCTTCGACACTTCACGTGGCCTCAAAGTGCACCTAGTTTGGCACAAGCGCCGTGGTAACATCACCGCCACTTCGTGGTCACTGGCGGTTGTTACTATATATAGAGAGAGGGAGGGAATGCATGTGAGCAAGACTAACAAGGCCCAAAATGCTACAAATATTGTCAAGTTTGCTCGAAATATCCAGTGGCCTTTCAGTCGGCAGTGTCCAGCTTGAGACGAGCTGATTCAGCTGTGGTGGGCAGGGCTAGGATGCTTGTGTGTGTGTGTGTTGGGGAGCGGTAGTGTAGCGGTAGTGTAGCGGTTAGCGCTACGAACCCGTTGACCCGGGTTTGATTCCCGCTCGCGGCCAACACCAGTGACGATTATCTGAACCGATCCTGGGCCTCCCCTAGGTCGACTCAGTCTCAAATGAGTACCTGGTGCGGTGTGTAAAACGATCGCTACTCGGGAGATAAATGCGGCCGGGCGTGGTGCTGGCCGCCCATTCCAGTCGCGTACCGTGCCGGCCTTCATCGGTGCTGCTCGCTAACAACACTCGCCCCTACAGTCTGTTCAGGCTATACGGGATGTGGGGATCTTTGTTCTTTGCGTTTGCATGTTACAACACCACGGGGTGCATTGCAGCCTCCGCCCCAGCGGCTCGCAATGGAGCACGCCAAGACGCTGGAGAGGTACGCGTGGGAGTCCTTCGAGAGCCCCGGGCAGAGCAAGGGTGAGTGAGGCTGTGCCAGCTTCCGTGCCCCCGTGGCTCGATAAAATGCCCCCCCCCCCCCCTCTTGGTGAGTCTCGCACCAACTTCCTTTTAGCACAGCAAAAATGTGGACTTGAACTGTTCAATCTGTATCGGATCGAGCGTTTCTCCTTCGCGATGGCGGATTTTTTTCCGGGGTTCTCTGGTTTCCTTCCACATGTGAACACTCATTAATTGGCCGATTACAACCTAATATGTAGAAGTCCGCAGAGCTTGGGCAACTGTTGACGCTGGCTCATTGCATGGCTGCCTTCCTGGTTGTCTGTGGTTTCTCTCTCCCTACGAGAGCGAGCGAATATACTAGATATTATTATTACTACGGGAAGTCAGCTTCACGCTGCACCAGTAGCGTGGCGAAGAGGGGTCTGTCTGGTGGCGGCTCCGTGCAGACACTGGGAAATGTTCATGCTCTCAGTGCTCCCACACAGTCTTCCGTTAATGTGCCGCACCGGTGTCAACTCGAGTTCTCACCTGGTTGAGCAAAATGAACGTGAAAACGTCGCATGGCTTTGAGGTTCAATTCCCGCGGGCAGCTGGACACAGCAGCGGTGGTGAGTAGGCCTCGGCAAGGTAAGGTAAAAGTGTAAAAACAACGAGCCTACCTTTACCCTACCTTTTACCTTACCACAATACAATCACTCTACCCTACATTTTACCCTTTAGCAGGTACGGTAAAAGGTAAAAAGCAACGAGCCTACCTTTTACTCTACCCTTTACCCTTACCCCTTGGCATGTCAACACCTTTACCCTTTACCTTTACCCTTTTACCCGGTAAAAAGGGTACAATTACTTTGCCTTACCGAGGCCTAGTGGTGAGTTGTGCTCAGCACTGCTGATTGATGACATGATTTCCTTTCCAGACAGCGGCGTAATTGGCGAGGCTGGGTCATCGTGTGCCGTCTGTCATAGCCTATGTAGGAAACGTCGGGATTTCCCAAAAAGTACAAAATGTATTAGTAATGATTCCTATACATCTTCGTCTCTCCGCGCATAAAAAATGTAAGTATTTGTTTCACAACCCGTCAGCCACACGGCCTTCTGGCAGTGCATCATTTAAAGCAGCATTGGTTCAGCACAAGCAAAACACTGGTTTCGACACACAGCGTCTCATCAGCAGAGTCGGACTTGCTTGAGTCACTGCTGGCGAACTGCCGTCCCAACCTCCAAATGGTATAAAAAAAACAATACAACCGAAAAATAACGATGCTCACGATTACTCCGAGTTAGTAAAAACGGAGCGCTCTGCATCTGTGCATCGTGCGACTTGGCCGCCTCCAAGGAAGTGGATGCCCTCTGCTTGTCTCTGTGTGGCTGCAGTGAACTACTTGACCGACGAAGTGTTTCTCCTGCTGCAGTCGGTCGTGGTAAGCTATGCTCACCGGCGCGCTACCCATCTGTGCCTCCGACTGCCGACTGGGACCATAGCTTCCCTTTAGAACAGTGGTGGTTCTTCTTAACCTGGGGTGCACGCTGCGAGATGCCCTTTCTGGGGGCGCGAGGCATGGCCAGATTTTTTTTAAAGGTAAATAATCAAAAGGCAAATTAAGCACGGGCACGTAAGTACAACCACTTTGTTGCATTAAAGCTATGTATTTATTACCATAATAAATGTTTTTATAATTGAGAATCAAAGGGGTGCAAGGCTGCAGTAAAGGCTCAGAACCACCGCTTTAGAATAACATCGTCACTGTGCGTAGCGACGGTGAGCAAAGTGCCGTCACTTAAGTTTCGCCTTTCCAAGCATTTCAGTTTTTCCCAAAGCTCGGAAAACGCTGAGTTCCCCTTGACTCTGCGTGTAACGTCATGTGCTACGGGTCAAGTTCAATAGGTCTTGAACTTCACCACGACCCTCTCCCCATCGCTACCTTCCACTGGGTCCTGGAGTTGTTGCTGCGTAGGGGCCTCTTAGCAAAGGGGTTATTCTAGGTGCCTCTTGGTCTTTTTGGTTTGGGGCTACTGAGTTACCCACTCCAGCGCTTGTCTTGTTAACCTGCCCTACTCCGTCCTATGCAGGTAGCCCATTCACCGCAACCACCGTTTCCCGATTACAGTAAAACCTTGGATTGCGAGCATAATTCGTTCCGGAAACGTGTTTGTGATCCAAAGCACTCGTATATCAGTTGTGATCACGTGACGCTCGGCAGACAAAGCGTATACACGTGCTACTCGTATTGCAAGACCTCGCTCGTTTATCAAATTAATATTTATAAAAAAAATTTGCTCGTCTTGCAAAAGACTCGCAGACCAAGTTACTCGCAATCCAAGGTTTTACTGTACACATGTGGCAGGCGTTATATTAAATGAGCATGTCCTCTTCGGATGCTTTATTTCAACATATTTCAGGCTTTTTTAATGAAAATCGTCATCATCGCGAGCCATGATCAGTCCACAAACTGGATTATTGTCTCCCAAAGCTGCACCAGTCTTTAGTGTCTCCC
>CM025652.2:1383666-1394605 GCA_014621495.2 Entosphenus tridentatus
TGTGTGTGTCTATGTATGTGTGTGTCTATGTCTGTGTGTGTCTATGTGTGTGTGTGTCTGTGTGTGTCTGTCTATGTGTGCCTGTGTGTGTCTGTGTGTATCTATGTGTGTGTGTCTATGTCTGTGTGTGTGCGTCTATGTCTTTCCACGTGTGTGTTGTCCACGGCTCCGCGTGTAGGCGTGCTGATGCTGTCCATGGTGTCGGAGACGCTGTTCGTGTCTCTGCTGTCTGTCGGCTTCCTCCTCATGTGCCTGGAGCGCTGCAACGCGGCCAACGCGGCCAACGTGGTCACGGGCCTCAAGCTCAACGCCTTCGCGGCCGTCTTTACCGTCCTATCCGGTGCGGCCTTTGACGACGACGCCGCCGCTGTCCGCCTCTCGATCAAGCCCCCAGGGGTCGGCAATCCCAAAAGTAAAACAAGGAGAGCCATTGGCTTCGGATTCGGTAAAGCAAAAAGGACATCGAAAAAAAGACACGAAAATTTTCGAGAGCCGCAATGACGCACGCGACTACGGGAGGGCACTTCGTGAATAACGTCGATCGCTATTTTAAGAAAAAGCGAAAATAATTAGGAGTTTTTTTTTATATAGATATTTTTTTTAACTTTGTAATTATAGAATCGGGAGCCACGAGGAAGTCCTTAAAGAGCCGCGCGTTGCCGACCCCTGATCTCGACTGACTCACATCACGTGACTCGTGTGTGCCCCGCCCACCCCCCACCACTCTCCGCCACCCACTGTGAAAACAGACGCCGCTCCGTGCAGCTCGCTCCGTCTCGCTCTCTTCTCTTGCCCGTCTCATCGTCGCCCTCTCATCTCCGACATCACGGCCCGGTCATTCCTTTCACTCCCCCCACCCCCTTCTTGCCTGCCGCTATTCTCCCGCCTTCCCGCTGTTCCTCTTGAGCCGTGCCCTTCCTGTGTCCTGGGAGCCTCTCTCCACACATCCTCGACTCTACTCCACATTACTTACCGTAAGACGTTTAGTTATTTCAATCGATCTCAATTCTTATAAGGGCTTTCCTCCACCTACCATGCGTTTCAATAGCGCCATCGGCCAGATATTCTACTCCTAAGTCTCATAAATCTCAGAACAGCGCAACTGATGTGGCAGAGAATTGAGGTTTAGTTTTTGTATTTGATTTGAATCAATGGTTGCTGGGCGTAGCTCCCCCTCTCCACCCTCAAAGGCCCGCAATGAATGCTGCGATGGAAAGGAACGTCGCTGTTTTCACCTCACGATCGATTTCACCTCAACGGGGACTCAACCCTGGCGGAAGGACGCATCCGAGGGGACGCGCCGTCGTGGAGATGAAACGTTTTCCCGAAGTGTAAAACAAAAAACAACTTTTCGAGACAGCTGGGATTGGACTAAACCCCCTTGTTGTGTGTTTTGCTTTTTTGTTGTTGTTGGTTTTTTGCCAGAGAGGGCCTCGCTGGATTTACGCAGATTACTCGCTGCAATGTTTCGCTCAATACATTCGGCCATCTGTTTCGAGCTTAATCGTTTGAAAGTAGTTTCCAATGATCCACAGATTTGTGGATAAAATGCAGCCAAGACTCGCGCCCCAATCCACGGCTCCCTTACGGCACAGAGGAAGGGGAATGGGGGGCAGATGGACGGGGGGGGGGGTCACCACAGCGTAGCTCATTTAATCTGAGAGCTCCCGTGGCCGCCGCGTGTGAATAATTGCCAGTGCACAACCCAGCATTCGTGATCGCAGATGGGTTTTTTTCTGTTGTGTTGCCCGGACGTAGGGTCCATCGCGACGCCCGAAGGAGAAGGAAACCTCGGGAGACGTAACAGCTGCGTGACGGCGGCTCGCGGTCGTCGGGGCTCGGAATACAATGAGCGATACAAAGCGGGTCGATCGCCAAGTTCCCTCACGCAGTCGGAGGGGGCGACGTCTCGGAGCTGTCGGAAGGCGGAGCGGAATCGCGAGCCGCTCGACGAGGAGGCAGCGCGTTACGGCGTGAGCCGCCCGGAGCGCCGTTCGGGGAGAACAAAATCAATCAAAGTCGAATTGCGCAATGCGGAGTCAACGGAGGCACGTGCCGAGAAAGGCGACGGGCTCTGCTGATATTGGCAACACGAAACGGAACGCAAACACCGACCGCCGCTGGAGCTTTGCCCGTTTAGATCATCTACATCGCGAAACGAACGTCTTTATTGCTGCCGTTTTGTGTGCTCGGTTTGTCGCCGTCGTTGCCGCGCCTCCGATTAGCTAGGTACGGCGCGAAAGAAGTTCAACGCGCGTTACAGTAAGTAGGTGCCGAAATGTGCAATAAGCGTGGGGATATGCATGCTTGGAACTGCAGTGCAGATCTTGTGTGCACGGCCGTGACATCGGGGCCTGTGATACCGAGGACTCGGCTTATTGGTTTTGTAGGAAGAGGAAAAAAACGTCTCATCTCCATCACTAAAGAGGAATTCACTCAATAAGCTGGCTAAGAGAGAGGGGCGGGGGGGTGCAGGGTGAGAGGAAATCACCGCACGGGATCTACATGCTCGATTTGTTGTTTTTGATTTGATTCGTGTTTTTGTTGTTGCTGTGGGGTTTGTGTTCAGCAGAAGGGGCAGGGGTAGGGGCGGGCAGACCGGACGAACGTGGAGCCCCATCGTTCGAAAGCGACGCCAAGCAGTGGAGGCGGAACTCGAGATGATGTTCGGTGCACCGACGATTGGGCCTAAGAGCCGCCGCTGTCCAACAAGATGGAAACACCAAAACACGAAACGTTACGGCGCAGGCAGATGTTGATTTCTCATCAGCTATGTTCCGGGTCGCCATATGAGACTGGAGTAAAAGCGCGTAGCTGTTAGCTGCAGCCATAGCGCGTGGTATACTGGATGCGGTGTGCCGTGTGGAAGAAAATATATTCCGGTCCGCCGACCGAGACAGATCCGGGGCCAGCGCCGCTCCTGTATGTACGTTGAACTTCTTTGGCACCGTACGTAGCCAACCGTGCCAATCGGAGGTGCGGGGGAAAGACAACAAACTAAACACAACACAGCAGTTCAAAAAAAATTGGGTTTCCATCTAGATTTAGAAGTGCAAAGCCCAGCGGCGTCCTAATATTCGGAAGGAAGAGCGTTCCAGACGGCCGCGGAAGCGCATCGGAAAGCGCCGCGCGATGTGGCGACCGTCTTTGTTCGATGGCTCGAATCCACCAACATCGGCGACTGCCACTCGTAGTGGATTTTGACGGAGTTTGAGCGTTAAGGTCCAGGGTAAATGACGGAGCCCCCCCCTGACCCCATGTCCCGTGCATTGCCCCTCCACCCTCTCTCTCCGCCCTGCTGAATGCGCCCGCCAGGCCTGCTGGGGATGGTGGCACACATGATGTTCACCACCGTGTTCCAGGTGACCGTCAATCTGGGCCCGGAGGACTGGAGGCCATACAGCTGGGACTATGGCTGGTCCTTCTGGTATCTCTCACGCTCCCTCTCCGCGCGTCACATCTGCGTCTCGCGCTGTGCCTGTTCATGGGGGGAGCCGGTGGCGCAGTGGTGTCTGCTCGCCGCGCTACCAACCTGCCGGCCTCGATTAAGTTTTGCCGGCACCCCACTCCCCCCTCCAGATGCGATGTGTAAATGAGCAGCAAAGGTGGCGAGACGTGGCTGGGGCCACAACCACCCGCTCACACACCGTGCACCTCTTAGTAGTCGCTTGCCGACAGCGTTGCCCGTCCACAAGTCTATAAATGACACAAACGTGACGTGGCACGCGAGGGTATTACGGACTGTACATTCAACTCTTTGATTCGTCATCCCGAATGAACCGTGACAGTTCCCCAAATCGCACCGGGTTGGGTGGGTGCGTGCGGGATCGTTGCACGCGCGACGCCGTTTTGTCTCTTTCCACCCTTCCCACCCACCCCACCGCTGCCAGCTTTGCCTGGGGCTCCTTCACGGCATGCATGGCGGCCTCGGTGACGACGCTCAACAACTACACCAAGACGGTGCTGGAGTTCGGCTGCCGGCAGCGCCTCCTCCGCCAGGGCTTCAGCGCCGACTCACGCCGCCCGGGCGAGCTCACCACCACCTCCCTCCGGCACCCCGCAGCGCCACCGCCGCCGCCACCGCCGCCTTTGCCCGCCCGTCGCTTCGCTCCTCCGCCCGCCGCCCCCTACTCCAACCAGCATCAGCAGCTGCAGCAGCAGCTGCCCTGGGTCCCAGCAGGCCACGCGCCGAGGCCCAATGCCAGCCGCGAGCGGCACGACGATTTCAGCATTGCGGCACCCATCAATGCGGCGGCCATCTTGGCGTACAGGTCCGTGTACCCTCTCGCGCACAAGAACAGGGCGCTTTTGAGCGAGCCCTGTGAAGCTCTGCTCTGAGCGACGAAGCGATTCTCGAAAACGAGGACTGGTTTCCAGCAGTCGAGTTCTGACGGTGATTTTAGGATCATGCCCACAAACTTTCTGTTTTGTGGTGGAAACGTCCACATCATGAAATCATCACTCCGATAGCAGATTGCTAAATTGATTTGCTGCTACTCAATTGCAATTTAGATCAGAGATGAAAAAGGTTTGAACGTCTGTGTGTGTAAATCGCATGTGTTACCAAGCTGCAACAGATTAACGTTTGGTTTGAGTATGTGCGTGGGTTCACACCGGATTGCCAAACGTGCCGCGATATATCATAAGCGCAACATCTGCCGATCAAGGCTGTTGCCAGACAACCACTGCACCGTCGATTGGCTGCCGTTTAACGGCGGAAATACAGCGACGAGTGTCGTGTTCCAGTGTTACCCGCCGTGATGGCGAGATGTCATCTTCCTCGCCTGGGATGCAGGTGGTCGCGAGTTCCCTCCCGACCCAGACACCTGCTGTATTTTCCCCGTGAACACGCGGATTCTTCTCCGGGTCTTCCGATTTTTCCCTCCACATCTTCCGGGTTTTCCCTCCACATTTAGAATAAACATGCCTTTAGGAGTATTTGGCTGCGATACATTTCCACATAAGCCACGTCGTTGAGCGATCATGTGGCCAGGTCGCTTCTGAAAAAGAGCTAAGAGTTCAGTTGGCTTTGCTTGGTAAAATACAAACTTAAATGAGCTTTAGTAGAATACCCAGTGGTGCCCAGCTGTGCTGCCTTTGCTTGCTGATTTATCAGCAAATAGGAAAGATAATTTGTGTAAAATGTATATATTTAACTCAACACATTCGTCAATAACACGGTCGCCTTATAAAAGGAAATAATATACAAGTAGGTGACATTTTTGGCAATGGCAGGAACGTGTCCGATTAAGAGCCATTGCCTGAAACGTCGTCAGTTTTATATATTTTCCTTTTAAGGCCACAGTGTTATTGACGAACGTGCTGATTTTTTTGCTCATTGGGCATGCGGTACCACTGCCAAACACAGCAGCATCACCAAATAATTTGCTTGCTGTTCAAACGCAAATGACAACACTTGATGCACAAACACCGCTGACCTGTGAGATACGTGCCGATTTCACGCGGAGATCCGGGAGAAAAGCCACGAGTGAATGTTGGCCATGACAGAACAGCTGCACCTATCGCTCCTGACAGCATTGTGTTCTATGTCACCGAGCGTTAAAAGTGCGGATGTCGTTTGATGGGTTCTGCGTACTTTTGAGTTTATTTTATTATAAGTGTTTAAATGTAATGTTGGTGTCTTCTTTTCAATGTTGGTGTCTATTGCAAAATACTCAGCTTAAGAAATTGGCAATAAAAAAGATCAAGACTTGCTTCTCATGCCATTAAGAATTCACTGCCGGTTTGTTTCATCGATGGGTCTTTCAAAATGCGGCGTCATTATTCTTCATGCATTCAGCTGGCATGCAAACATTTGGCTCACTTGCGACGCTATTTAGGTTCACCGACACTTAACCATCGGGACAAATCCAACGAGCTTCATCATTTTATCTTTATTGGGTCCTTGAAGACATCTTACACACAACTGTACGAGCAGACAGTAACTTCCACCGGGGGGAGGGTGAGGCCCTTAACAACTTGGACTTCGATGTCCGACAGTCACATTATTTGTACAGCGGTCACGCAACATCGTGCGACTCAGATGCGGCCTGGGAATTTTCCGTCCGCCCGCTGCTCGTCCCACTTGTTCACCTGCATGTGACACAGACGGGGCACACGCGGCGGTAACGCTGTATTGAGTGTTGAACTTCTTTCGCACAGTACATAGCCAACCACGCTAATCGTCGGAGGTGCGGGGGGGGGTGTCATCGATGTGGAGAGACACGGCGGCCAGGCTTGGCACAATTGTGTCGCACAGTTAACACGAGTACTGTTGCTACTAACAGCATTTCGTAAAAAAGCAGTGACGTATTCCATTTGGAATCGATAATAAACAAAACACATTTCTCAATAATAATCCCCACAGTACAGCATTGTAATTGTAGTCTGCTCTGCCTGTTTTGCATTGAACATTTAGAAAATACTTGATGTACACCGAAAATACCTACAAGTATACATGTGTAAAGCGAGTGCTAGAACGTTTGCCTTTGACTTTAAACAAGACATGGTTAGCTACGTACGGTGTAAAAGAAATTCAACATACATACAACATTGGTGATAATTAACATCATTTTGATATCGTCAACTATTATTCGCATTTTCTTGTTTGTTTATTATAGCAGACATCACCCCCCTCCCTCCCGAACATTCCGGCCTTTGAGAGGTTTTTACACCAATTCCAAACGAGCGCCATCAACGTGCTGCTGAAGGACGACTCTCACGAACGCAACGCAGATGGGAGTGTAGGCAGGAGGTGGGTGGGCCGGCCGGCTTACCCATGCGATGGGGCACAGCGAGGTGTAGACGCGCTTGAACCACGCGCATGGCAGCGGGTCCGAGCCCTTGGCGGTCAGAGCCTTCTCGCACCTGTGGAAGTCTGCAGGGGGCACAGGAGGGGCGAGGTTCGTGAGGTCAGCGACAAGGCTTCGTCCTCATCCCAGGGTTCCCCCGCCCCACCTCAGCGTCTCAGTGCCGCGCTGCCATTTTAATTCAGAGTGTTCAAGCTAAAAATACAGAATCGGAATCTGTATTTCTTCTGTAAGAATCCGACGAGCTATGAAGCTCTTTTTCACAGCTGTCATCATCCACTCAAGCAGCAATGGCAGTGAAAATAATTTGTGTAGCAACACAATAATAGACATTGTACACAAATTCCGAATTCATTGCTCATAAGCCAAAACGGCAATGTTATGTTTGTAATGCTTCTAATAAGGAAGATTTATTTCTAAAAAGTAAACTGGGATATGCGTAGGATTCAGTAATTAACACGTGGCCTCATGTTCTAGATGCGTGAAGCGCTCCGTACACAATCAAGCTTCGCCTGGCTCATGCTGCCAGCAAACAAATGATCACGGGATGGCTTCCTTTCAGCCTCCCCTGCGTACATTCTTCGAAATTTTAACGAAACTACACTCAACTCTGCGCGCCTCTGCTGGCAAGCAACAGGCTACACCTTGATCAACAAACTTCCGACGAATTTCCCCTCCGCAATATCGACGTTTCAGCGAGCACCCTCACCCAGGTAGTTCTGGAAGCAGTTCCTCGTCTGATTGCTGTTGGGGAAGCGGGCATCAAAGGGGGCCGTGCGGTAGCTCTTGAGCTTCTCTTCGATTGTGCTTGCCATCGTAAATCTCGGGACCTGCGCAGAACAAAAAAAAACCCAGAGGCAAGAGTTTGTACGGTGCGAAAGAAGTTCAACATACACACCGTACATTTTTGTGAAAATGATGCGGGGTTGGTGATCACGACGCAATCTTGAAGTGGCCGGGAGTTTAGTGGTCAGCATCGTTAGCGTATATTTTCAACACTGAACACCGACAACTTAATTTATATTATATATTAAAGAAAACTGTACGAGTCTCCTCCATTGGCAATGAAGGGAGCTACCTTAGATCGTGATCCGAACTGGAAGACAATGGAACGGTGACTGCGGTACACTGGCAACAGACAGCGGCACGCAACGTGAACTCGCGCCCACCGTGAGCGTTCTTCCAAGGCACAAGCAGCCGCTTCTAATAATGAACCTCATGGCAGGACCCTGGAGTCCCATAAGCTCCCGACTCTCGCATAAACTGCGATGTGACGTCATTTTACGTCTGTTTTTATGTCTGTTGAAGGCGAATCATATGACAATCTATTCCTCTCCACGAGCTCTACATGATGCGCTAATCAAAGTTTTGTTTCTTCTGAGCATTCGTCCTCGCTGCGCTTGGACGACACGACAACAGAATGATCCGCGCCAGGTAAGTAGCGGCGATTATGTGCGCGGTGGGACGGGGTCGCTAAAAATAAATTAATTACGATTTTGACTTGCCTCTATTCGGGACCCCGGGGTCCCGCCACGAGGTTCAAATTAAGAAGTCGAATTATAGTTGCTAGTCAACTCATCCATACGAGATAAGTGGGAGCCGCCATAGATGAACTCTGCCTCAAGTGTACACCAGGAATATCACATCATATGCAAGTGGGACAGCTTAGCTATCAAGGCGTCTACCCTGTACTGCTTGTGCCGACCCATTGTAATTTAAACTGTATTATTATCATCATCAAAGTCTCCCCATGCCGTGTCGAGTGGGGCGCAGCCTGGACCAGTCCAGACATCACTTCAACTCAGGTCGCCGCGTTAAAAGTGCAAATGATCGACTGCCGTTCTTCTGCCTCCGCGTGACCAGTGCCGTGGCTATGGAAGTCTGAAGGGACTGGAGGTCAAAGAAGCCTAAACCACACAAAAATATCCCGTGGCTACACACATGGCATGTGCGTCGGGCTGACAAAGGGGCGTGATGCTTCGTTTATAATAATACTCGAATAAAGGTAGTTTAAAGTCAAGGGCAAACGTTCTATTTGACGTAAAATCAGATGCGTTTTCAATTGTATGCCGTCCACATCACCAGGGTGCTGTCATGTCTGGGTATGACCGCAACCTTCAGATCTGTCCCCCCAACCCATACGACCTCGTAGGACGGCGAGAAGACTTTCATGAAGATACAGAAAGATGACACGTGGAGTAGAGAAGATGCCACTGCCACGGTTTAACACGAGTTGGGGGGCGCGTGGATATCACGCGCCGTGGCTGCAATTGAGGGAACACGCCCTCTCGTACACACGCCGGGGAGATGGAGCTGTGAAATCAGCTCCATGCAGCTGCTTGGTGGAATAGATCGCAGGGCCGTGATGGGTGACGACGTAGGGAGGCAGTGGATTGGGCACTAGCACACCGCCGATGTTAAACTCGGGGTTTAACATTCGCGTCGAAATGGGCCGTGTGATTATCAAGTGGGATGATCGCGAATTTGTCGTCATTCTTTGCGTTCAAGCATCTTCAATGTCCGCCTCCGCCAGTCAGTCGCTTGTGTGACAAGCCCGCAGAGCCAACCCATAGGCGGTGTCACCTTGGTGCGTTACGCCAACAGGAAGCGTCCCCTCCGCCCTTAGCGCGAACACTCGAGGCACAGCTGGTGCTGCTACCCCCTCCCCCCGCCAACAATCCGGCGCAGCGTTAACCCACAACACAAACTTGAAATCAAGACAGAACAAACTTAAGGTTAAACTGCGTTGCGGGAGAGAAGACGCAGGGCGACCGACCACTGGGTGACACGTCCATCCATCACCACTCGCACGAGTCAATGGGGGGCTTTGGATGGTACCACTTGCGGTGGCAAATACGACGAGCCTCCACCGTAGGCAAGTGCCCAGCATGAGCAGAAAGCCTGTGTTAGAACCCATCTCGTGTTTTTATACATTCCGGGGAACGTTTCATGAAGTACCAACACGTATCGCCAACAACGGCTGTATCATTCTCCATCCGAATACACTGCGATGCCCTCCTTCAACGACATTTATCTCACCAAGAACTACCCCGATGACCTTGCTATCGTACATATTTGTGATCGTGAGCTAACGCGCCACGATAAAATAATTGATAGCAATCGACACCCCGCGTAGTACCGACGCGCGATGTTTTGTCGCAACGGTTCAAGGTCTAAACACCTTGGCCGAATCATTGACCCCTAGAGGGCCTACACAAGCCAGGCTCTTCCGCCCTCAACTCTCCCGGGCGCCGCAAGGTCTCCTCAAGGGCCGGACACGGCAGAATGATCGCCCCGTCATCCGCGTCTCCTTCTAAGACCGACAACGACAACATCGCTGCTGCTGCTGCCGTGTTGCGGCTGCGAAGGGGAGCCGTGAGGCCGCCCTCTTACCTCGCTCCGCGCAGCACGAAGGGCAATGGAGACTCCGAGTCCGTGCAGAACCGCCGAGCGGAAATGGCCAACCGGACGTGACGTCGGTTTCAGTAAAAAAATTTTGGTTTATTTTTAGTTACATTTTTTGCTAAGGGTTTTGTTTTTTAAACTAAGAACTGTATCGCGATGTATAATGAGACGCAAGACTTTTGTGTAATATTTTATGGATTTTAATTGTGCGAGTTATTACGGGAAAAGTTGATTGGTTGCTCATGTGGTGGGAGAGGGCCAAAGGAGGGGTGGGCAGTCACGTGGTAGTCGCTGCCTTAAAGGGAACTGGGAGGGAGTGAATTTGTCCGGTTTGGGTGGCTCAGCTGTAACCGGTCACGTCCCTTAAAGGAGTGGCTCTCCCAACGGTACGCTTATCGTAACACCACCTTATTATAGGTAATTAAAATCTATGTTTTTTTTGCATTACTGGTTACCGCATTTAAAACAACCTTGCATGGAAAAACATGATGACCCTTCTTCATGTGCTGTGGCAGCAGCGCTATTGACGAATGTGTTTAGTCCACCGTAACTGCTATTCGTGTAAGTTCTCACAACCAACCCCAGTTAACATGCTGCGTTTCACCAGAAGAGAGCAGCATCGTCACGCGATTTTGGACGATTTTTGACCCCCCTCTTTGTCGCACGGCGTCACAAAAAGTCAGACCCCCCTCCCCTCAAATATGACGTCACAAAGCTCTGCCCCC
>CM025652.2:1422858-1433051 GCA_014621495.2 Entosphenus tridentatus
AAAAAAACACTTTATCCACTAAAATGTTTCGTCACTAATTTCGTGAACAAAATTGAACACTGGAAGGAATACCCTGGGGTAAATATATATATAACTACATTACGTGAAGCGTGCACAACATTTGGTGTGGACCAATCAGTGTCAAGGACAATGCATATATTATCATAGTGTTTTTTTTGTTTTTGACTGCAAGTATTGTGGTCAATGCAGACATGAATCCTTGTAAAAAGGAAAGGTTTCAGTTTTGTTGCCAGAAAAAAGGGGAAAAACCCTATTATTAACATATAAATGTTCAGTCTGATATTAAAACACGGCTGATAGTGTTCGTTGAGATAAAACAAATGTAGTTTGTTTGTTGTTGCTGTGGCAGCGTGGAGCTGTAAAACGTGTTATTATTTCTGCACAGACATATTTATATATGTAATATGGGTGCTTGCACTGGGGGCAATATCCTTAAATTAAGATCGTGATCGGGTAACGACGTCTGTGCATCCTCCTAACAACACCGCGCAGTGATTTGGATGCCACCCCGCGGCCCATTTGTGCACATCCCGTAGACAGTAAAACCATTACCCCCTCCCCCTGCCCAGCAAGCCACCCAAGTACGATTACCGAATTATCTGCATTGTAAGGCGCTGCGCAAACTAAGACAGATCCCACACCGTCAGTTTGGTGGACGCATTTAAAGTTGTTTTGTGGGGTTTTTTTGCTCTGCTATGCTACAGCGCCTTGTGACCCGCGGGTAAAATTATTAAACAAATATGGTCAGTCTTACATTAAAATACGGGGGGGGGGGGGGTGTTGGTGGGTCTTATAATCTGGAGAATACGGTAACACGGTAACACCTGCTTGCAGGCGGTGAGCTGCACGTTCGTCTTGGCGTCAAACTGGATGTGAGACCTCAACATCACGGTCCCACCTTGACCCTCATCCTGACCCTGACCCTAGCCGTGACCCCAGCCCTGACCCTCACCCAACGCGGGCCAATGGCTTCATGGAGCCAGGCGGCTACTCCGCTAGCGGGCAGCTGTGCGGCCCCTGTGTGCACCCTCCGTGTGCGGTGGCCCTGACCGCGGCCCGCTGCTCCCCTTGCTCGCAGGTCATCTCCAACGTGCTGCTCGACATCCTGGGCGAGACCTTCGGCGCCAGCTTCAGCGGCGCCACTCGCTCGGCTTGGATCAAGCTCCTGAGCATCATCTGCATTGGGCTGCGCTCGGCTTTCTAAGCGGGCGCTCCCCCCTACCCCCCCCTACCCCCGCTTGACCCCCTCCCTCCTCCCCCCCCCCCCCCCCCCCCCCCCCCCCCCCTCCGTACTCTGCGGGTTAACTCGGCGGCACACTTTGGGGGGGGGGGGGCAGAGCGAACGGTGGTTACATTGAAACGATCGTAGCGACGAAGAGCGTTGCGTGGGGTTTGTCCCGCCGTCGCGCGATGAGTTCTCGAGATTCGCGACCTCGTTGTGGGGGTGTTGCTTTTTTGTTTGTGTCGTTCGGCACCACATTGTATCCTGCTGAGCTTAAACGTCGCGGCGATGAAACGCGGCAACGCATCGGAGGGCCCGACCGTGGCACCAGCGGCTCGCCCGCCCGCCCGCACGCAATTAAGTTTTGGCGGAAATAAAGTTGATAAAAGAAAGTTAATGAAATAAAGTCGATGCAATAAAGGTGTAGCCCGCTTAGTGGAGGTGTCGCTCAATGCCACCGCAGGAGGTTTGCCGTCGGCAAAAAAACAACAACAGAGAGACAACACCCGCCCCGTGGCCACGCGGCAATTTCTTTAAAAAAAGAAATGAGAATCAACGTGGAAATGAAATCGCTTTGCTCGTTCATCCCCCCCCCCGACCCCCAATGTTGTGACGTCGCCGCTTAGGATCCGTGAGACGGCGGTGGCGATGTCGACGATTCAGCATCGCGCCAAGTCGCTTTTTCCTCACACGGGGCGGCCCATGACCCCGAATGTATTCGTTTCAGTCTCCGATTTGTCGCTTAAATAAAGAAGTAGGAAAGATGACGTTACTCTGTCAATGGTTATCCGCGACAGGTGCTGATTTGGGAACTTGGCACGGGTAAAAAAAATGTTCAGCGTCAAGCGATAATTTCCGTCCCTTGAATACTTGTGATATTGCCCAATTCATTCCATACACCTTATAGAGCCACGCACCACACAAGTCATATGCTTAAGCATGCTTTCATTATATTTTTGTACGCTAGTGATCCATATCTATATCGGCTAAACATTCCTAGAAATGCCCGCTTAAGGCGTCGCCTTCTGCGTTGGTAAACTCACACACACGACGGTTGGATGAACGGAACAAATTCGCTTCAAATGCGCCCGACGGTGGCTCTCAGAGCCGCGTACACTATCCCCGCTGTTTCGTGGCGCGATGTTGCGGAACGGGGCTCACGCCAGGTTCATCCCCTCCAGCCCTGGCCGTCTCTCAGCTCACCAATTAAAGCGGCCGTCTGCGGTCACAGCACCTCCCACGGTGTCTCAGCTACCTCACTGTTGTGGCATTTTTTAAATCAGGAAATTCATGTGGGGGGGGGGGGGGGCATTTCTTCTTCCCGAGCCTGTGGGGCAGAGTTGTTGGCAGACTCCAGTCCTCGTGACCCCCCCCCCCATCCAAAGGCGCCATCCACGATTCCGTCTTTCCGCCTTTTGCCAATTTACTCCTCGAATGCAAATCCGGCATTTCCACGTTGCGCGCGCGATGATTGTTTAAGACGTACCACGTGACGCACTCGGAAATGGACGCTGCCTGCGTCACGCGGAGCACGTGTCCACGCACGCACACGTGGGACACGTGGTCACAGACAAAGATCCCCCGTATAGCCTTAACAGACTGTTGGGGCACACTGAGATCCCAATCTTCATTTGAATCGGCTCTATTTAGGCAGACAGCGTTAATTTCTGAACACGTCACGTGGGACGTGTTTAACAATACTCGGGCGCGTGCAGCGTGGGGCGAGTTCATTTGTATTTGAATTGGGGGGGGGGGCAATAAATCGGTGAACGTGGAAAGACAGCGCGTGGTGGTGGTGGTAGTGGGTCACCGGGACCGAAGTGTGGGACAGTCGGCTATGGGTTATATTCTCATCTTGACTGCAGTTCATTTTTGTCAACATTGCTTTT
The DNA here is from genome assembly GCA_014621495.2 of Entosphenus tridentatus. Lineage (NCBI taxonomy): Eukaryota > Metazoa > Chordata > Hyperoartia > Petromyzontiformes > Petromyzontidae > Entosphenus > Entosphenus tridentatus. Next base: position 1,425,991 of record CM025652.2, read on the forward strand.
TGTTTTTGCCGAAACTTGCGTATGTCTCCATCATTGAACACGGGGGGGGGGGGGGGGGGGGCGATGGTGATATTGATACATCCACCAGACTGACGGCATACTTACTGCCCGTCCGTGTCGTAAGACGTCCTCTCTTAAAGTGTAACGTGAAACGGGGCGATTCGAAGGCCAGTCGTCTTGACCCACGCCGCGGGCTTCCACGCGTTCGCGGCCATGTCGCCAGCGTCGCCGCGTGCACCTCTGGGCCAATCAGGGAAGAGCTACCGCAGAGCAACGGCTCGGCCAATCACGGCACCGCGCCCTCCGTGGGCAAGCACATCGATTAGAGAGTAGAGCCACTCAATGCCCCGGCAAAGTATAAGACAACAAAACGCTTGCTTTGTTCATTTGTTTAACCTCTACCGGTCCGTAGTGTCCTTTTTTATGGCATTCATGGGGGACGGGGAGTGTGATTTAAAAAGAAATAAAGCACAAAATGACACGAAGCAATTCCTACTCGGCGATTGTAATTCCACAGGCGGGTGTTGGGTGGTAGAGATGTGGGGTGATGCAGTGTGCATCCCGTGGCATGTGCGTAAATTTTTATTATAAATTCGGTCATCCGGGGCGTCAGTACGACACGGGGGTAATAGGAGCAATCGTACCCACTCTCCAGAAGCCACGCCATGATTGTGCCACCACTGCCCAACACCGCAACATCGCCAAACAACGTGTCCACTAAAGATGAGACACCTGGCTGAGTTTTAACGTCACAATTCAAACTGAGACTCGCGGAGTTTATCCGAGGGTAACTTTGCATTTTATGACGCATTTAATCTGGTGTGCATTTTTCAAAGTCACCATCCGTACAGAGTGTGGTTTTTTGTGTATTTTTACTCGCTGTGACAATGATGGCCATTATACTTAGACATTTACGCATCCTATTTTTAAATATCATATTGTTAGTACAGTAGTTACTCGTAAAAATGGTAAAATGTTTTTTACACGAATTTACCTTATTTTTTTTAATCCTCAGCATTATCTGCAGACGTACAAGACAAAAATCAAATGTCCCTACGGTTTGTTTTTTTGTAGTCGAATGGATTTAATATCACGCCAATATCGCGAGCGCAAATATAACCGATGGTTTTTGTGCGCGACGCACACACTTGCCGAGACGAATTACGAATCACGCGGTGTGTAATCTATCACGCGTCGAATTCTGTACGGACTGCACTACACCACGCACACATCCAACACACAAACACACATTCAACGCACACACACATCCAACACGTGCGCGCGCACACACGCACGCACTTCCATCAAAATCATTGTCATCGTCAAATCCATTTTCAGTCCACTGTTGGATGAAGGTATTTTAGGGTTCGCATCTGAAAGGCCGACAGCCAGTTCCTGTTGCCAAAGCGGCGAGTTTCAGGACTCGGGGAAACTTTGCGACCACTGTGAGACAACTTCGCTGCGGGTGGTTCACAGTGGCAGCTTGCGATGGTCTCATTCTATCGGGTTCATTGTCCTGCTCGCCTCCAAGTGTAACAATATACACGCAAGTACACGCGCATTGGTATGCTGTGCTGTTTACTGACACACACGATACACACACACACGCGCACGACAGACACGGGAATATGTGTACGCGGAGAAATGTAAACCGGCATTTGGTCGTTGAAAGGAAGACAGACAATACTCTACTCATCATCGTTATCAAGGTGCACGTTGGGTAAACAGTTTGCGTTGGGCTCATCCAGCAAGCCGAGGTCTCGTCCATTCACTGGACGCATCTGGCTGGGCCCAGCGAAACGTGGTGGCTCGCTCAGGTGAAAGGCTGCCGCCTAGAATGCATAGCCCATACATTTGTAACCTTAGCAAGACATTTTTAACAAAGTTAGATCAGGGAATTAACATAATCCTATACTTTTTTATAACCTCTAGAAGTTATGATTATAGTCTTATATAAGCCTTAACGCACGCACACTCACTCGTACTTGCTTCACGTGGCACATTGGCTCACAGACATACACACACACATTAATTCATTCAAGCGACACACACACATTCATTAATTAAAGCGACACACACACATTCATTCATTAAAGCGACACACACACACATTCATTCTTTCAAACGAGTTCAAAACTGGGGGAAATTTGTCCTCGAGACGGCGAAGAAAAATGTGCGTGCAGGGTGCAGTGTGCATGGTGCAGTGTGCAGTGTGCATGGTGCAGTGTGCAGGGTGCACGGTGCAGTGTGCAGGGTGCAGGGAGCAGGGTGCAGCGTGCACGAGTGGAGTCTCGAGCGGCGTTGGTCATTGCAAGGCCCGGATGCCACTAGCGGCCCTCTGGTGGCCTTTAGTGCGGCCCCTGACGATACACAAAGAGTGAGAACACCCCCAGCACCTTCACCATCATCATCACCGTGCTGCTGTCAAACTCCCCACTTGGTTCGAACGTGATGCGGCTCTCACACAGTGACGATGTCTTATCGGTGAAAGTGCCCCCACCGCCCCCTCTGAGAATGAGTGAAGAGCACTGCCGGCCTAGGTAATGGCACGAGCCGCTGCTGTCAGATTTGATTTGCCGTCCACACTCGTGGGTCCACCAACAGTCACGCACACACACTCACTCACACACTCACACACATACTTACACACTCACACACTCACTCACTTGCTCACTCACACGCTCACTCACTCACACACTCACGAACTCACTCACACACTCACTCACGCACTCACACGTTCACACACTCACTCACACACTCACTCACACACATACTCACTCACTCACTTGCTCACTCACACGCTCACTCACTCACACACTCAATCACACACTCACTCACACTCACACACATACTCACTCACTCACTTGCTCACTCACACGCTCACTCACTCATTCACGCACTCATTCACTCACTCACACGCTCACTCACACACTCATCCACACTCACTCAAGAGGGCATCACCTTTCCCGCCTGGATCTCTTGCCTGACATCACAATCCGGCTCTATTGCTTGCGATGATGCACATGCAACCTGGGGGCTGTCCAACCTACACGGTGCCCACTAGGCGATGCCACTTCTGGATGGCAACGTCTGCCGCAGTTGTGTCCGACGTTTCGTCTCACTTGCTGGAAGCTTTAACGGCGTCGATTCTGTCCCGTTCAACGTGAAAACACGCCGGTGGAAAACGGCGCGGGGCAATTTTCAGAGGGTGGGCGAACGCGGACGGCAACGTTCGACTCGTAGGCCGGGCGAGCCATCATCTCGTGCCGTGGCTTCCTTCGGGTATTCGTCGAAGCTTCGGTAACGGCTGTCGAGGCCCAGAGAGCGTACGCGTGGCCGTGGTGATATCGTGACCCTCACTTCTACTCACAGCGTACGCGGGGCCTTTGGGAAGACAATTAATGCGTTCACCGCACCGTGTTATGCTCCACAGATATGAGCAATAAAGATGATTAGAAAACAAAATGTGTTGGTGTCAATTGTCACTGATTGAGCGTACGCGTCGAACACGAGTTGTCTTTCTCACGCTCAGACAGAAAACTACGAATGTTCGGGCCCGCGATGTCCTCAAAGGCTGCACGCGATTAAAATAAAATGAAACTGCTGTGACGTTGAGGAGTGGTGGCGCAGCGCAGCGCCGCTGTGAGACCCGGACAGCCGAGTTCGATTACCCCCCCACGGCCAACGTGAGAGGCGAGTGAGAATGTGAATCGGTCACTGGCTCCCTCTTCGCCAAACAACCAACCACGACCAATGGTGTTGGAGACCTTCATCCAACAGTCGATTGGCCATGTAAGAACCATATAAGAGCCACATAAGGTGCCATTGTCCCAGAGTGCTGCCCTGCAATACAATCACAGGTCACGTGCGAAGCCACAACCGCTCGGCTTCTTCACACGGGGAAGTCTTCTGGTTGGTGAAGGGGAGAGACGACAGCGCGTCACTCACCACTGATGTTAGCCGTGGGTTAGGAATCGAACTCAGTTTACCCGATTTACAGTGCGGTGTGCGAACCACTACGCCGCTACTGCCCTTCCCCCCATGCCCTCATCAAACAGAAAAGTTGCAATGCATATTGTGAAAAAATATTTCGTCTGTATTGCTTGCGCCGATAGGGGTGTGGAAATCTCTTGGCATTGCGGTTATTTGATGGAGCGGAGATAGTGTGGGTGTGGCAATGCCAGCCAGACTGCACTACTCGGTCACCTAAACTGTGATAAGAATGTGCGCGTGCGTGCGTATTCGCCCTACCCACAGAGGTGGCCGGGCGTGGTGCTGGTCACCCACCCGCTCGTGCACCGTTCCGGCCTTCATAGGTGCTCGCTAACAACACTGGGGGGACATTTGTCTTTGTATTCCTTCCGTGGCAGTGTCTTGGTTGTTGGTGTCGTCTCCTTTGAATAAGATCGACCAAACATTCTTGTGTCGACTGCGAAAGATCGTCACGACTCGGCCGAAAGCCACTGCGGTCATTTGAGCTTTCACGAGCCAAGGCCCGCATACAAAACGTGTTTAAAAATAACAGCGGTCGTAAGAATAATAATCATTATTATCATCATCATACTACACCATCAAAAAAACGGAAACAGCCACGGTGAGATGTGCATGAAGGCAGTGTAACTAATATATATGATACAAAGATATATAACAAGGGAAGTCGAACAAGGTGAAACGCTTTCGTCAAGTTATTTCCAACGGCGTTCAAAACATGTTTTCCTTTGGTTCCAAAATATTTAAAAAAATTTAATTGAAGTAATCAAGGCGGAAGAGAGCGCGGAGAAGACGTTCGATTAGAGTATAAGCGAGTCACAGTTGGCTGATTTACACTGCCGCCATACACTCAACTATTTCGTTACATTTTATTTGACCAGGTGTAAGGCCCAGTGAGCTACGTAACTACCTGGCCACGAATTATGGCTCAATGAAGTGGCGTGTCATCATCATCACCGCCACGTGATCACCACGTGGAAATGTATCGCAGCCACATACTCTAAACGCGTGCTACTGAATGTGGAGGGAGAAACGGCAGGATCCGGATAAAAATCCACGCGAACACGGGGGGAGAGAGAGAGAGAGGCAAGCTCCAAATATACAGCAGGCAGCAGGGTCAGGATCGAATCCACGACCTCCTGCAGACCAGGCGAGGTAGTTAACTGGAGCGATGCGCTTTAACATCTAGATGGAAAGATAATTTCTTCAGAGCTGCTTTTTGTGTTTAGTTTGTTGTCCTTCCCCCGCACCTCCGATGATCCCGGTTGGCTACGTACGGTGCGAAAGAAATGCAACATACGTACATACATACAAGGTCGCACCTCCTCGACGACACTGGTGGTGTAACTACGAACCGCATCATCAGAACATCATCATCATCAGAACATCATCATCATCAGAACATCATCAGAACATCATCATCAGAACATCATCATCAGAACATCATCATCATCATCATCAGGCCGATACGCACCGCATCTCCTTCATGGATGGGATTTTTTTTTTTTTTTAAGACGCAAGCCACTGGAGTGCGACTGTGACCACGCAACCCAAACTATGTGTTGGACTTTTCTCGCACCGTACGTAGCCAACCGTGCCCGTCGGTGGTGCCGCGCAGATGGAGAGGCGAAATGCACGAAGGACGATGACGAGAGGTAGCGACGGACTTGCGGAAGGCCTTCGTCCAGCAGTGGAATTGTTTCCACTCGTTAGCAGTGGAAACAATTCCATCGACCTGATTCGTACGTTAATGGGATACAACGTGGCCTTCGCCTGATCCTATCGATGCCAATGATCTCTGAAGTTCAAACCACATAAAATGTCACGAAACAATGAACGTTGCACATTGTTGGCAGTCGTCCACACAATCTCCACGCGCTTTCTCAACTTGGAGACGGTTGAGAAATACAATTCCCCCCCCGCCCCCCAACCCCGACTCGTCTCACAATGTCCTAGGCCCGAATGTATGAACAGACAGAGATGACGATGATTATATATAAGGGGGGGCGGCAGTGTCCCCGGGGGGAGATACTGGAGGTGTCCCTCAGACCGTCTCTACTCGCCGAGTCGACCTCGCGTGCGCGTCGCTCCCTTCGCGGACATTCCCCATCAGCCGGCAACCATGCCCATCGAAGACTCGGGGAGCAAGCCGGACTTCTCGGACGACGAGAAGAAGGCCATCAAGGACTCGTGGAGTGGCGTCTACTCCGAATACGAGTCAACGAGCTCTGAGATTCTCATCAAGTAAGCGCAAACACTCTCGCGCCCTCCGCAAGCGCGGGATGAATCCGAGGGGGGAGATCCACGGTCGTTGTTTTTGCTCGCACGTGTTCGGGACAGGGGCGGGTCGGGACGTTATTACAACACGACCGGAGTGAACACTTTAGGAAAGGCAAGCACATCGCTTAATATACAAATTAGCATATATAAAAAAAAATCTTGCCAAAGAAAAGCTCACTGACATATATTAGCTTAATTTTCAGAAGGACCTGGCCACATATCATAACTCAAACGAAGTGGCTCATCACGTGGACATTTACAGCGTCCAGATGATTTTGTCGATTTTTTTTTGTCGACGTCGATTGGAAACGTCGGAGCCGAGTGTCCCCTGGCGGAGTGCGCGATTCACGCCTCGATCTGAGAGCGAAACAGGAGGAGGAGCATTTCTCCACAAGCTTGTGGCTGTCGCCTGACGACGCTGCTTGCAATTACCGGCGAAACGTCGTTCTCGAATTGTAAATTGCGTGGCTTTGATCTCCGACGCACCGGTTAGTGGCGAATTGGCACGTTTAGTTTACGCGACAAACTCTCGCTGATTGGCCGTGTCGGGTGTCGGCGGGTTTAACGACGCACGCGCACATTGACGCGATCTAACCGCGAACGACACCTCCTCCATCGTGGAGTATCTCCCTCCTTGCCATAGCTGTGGCCTCGCGAGGGAGGCCGGCAAATAGCCCGGGAGGGCTGAAGCCCTGGAAGGTGCCCGCAGAGAGGCGGCATCCACGCGCTGACGAGAGCGATCGCGACTCGGGGGGAGGTTGGAGCTGCGTGGCTAAATGTTGGGGGGGGGG
>CM025652.2:1521898-1537700 GCA_014621495.2 Entosphenus tridentatus
GATGCATGCCGTGTAAGAGTCGCTTGTTTACACTTTTCTTACGCAAACCACGCAACGCAAACACGTGGAAGATGGCGGGTGCAATCTTGCAGTTAATTCAAGATTAGATTTGGGACAAGTGGGGAGATTGCGGAGTGCCGGGGTGATGCCATCTCATTGCCAGGTGAGGGTGAGGAGGTTGGCAGCGGGACTTGGGACCTGATAAGAGTTTTGGGGATTTTGGGAAGAGATGGGAGCGGAATTGAGGAGATGGCGGAGGGAATAGAGAAGAGGAGGAAGAGGTGGGGATTGACGAGATGGGGGGTGGGGATGGGAGAGATATTCGGGGAGAAGCTGGGGGTAGGTGGGGGAAATGGGAGTATGTGGGGGAGCAGGAGGGGAGAAGGTGGGGGAGAAGATGGGAGAGTAGGTGGGGAGTAGGAGGGGAGAGGTGGGGGAGTATGTGGGGGAGAAGGTGGGGGAGAAGGTGGGGGAGGAGACGGGAGAGGAGGTGGGGGAGCAGGAGGGGAGAGGTGGGGGAGTAGGTGGGGGAGCAGGAGCGAAGGTGGTGCGAGCGGCGACAGGAGGGTGGCCGAACCTTTCTTGTCCTCGTCGCGTTTCCGCGCCGCGTCTTCGCGTTGCTTGCGGATGATCGCCAACCGGGCGAGGTCGGCGCGGGCCTGGTCCGTCTTCCCCGCCAGGTGCAACTTCATGTAGCGCTCCTTCGCCTGCTGTTTCTCCAGTTCCTCCCTACGCGCGCGCACGCACGGACAAAGATTACCCCCCTCCCCCCCCATGTAGCCTTAACAGTGCTGTGGGGGAAAGTGCTGTCAGCGAGCGCCGGTGAAGGCCGGCACGGCACACGAGGCAAGGGTGGTACAGTCGGGTTTTTTAAAAATCGGGTTTAATTGTCTTTTTATATTAAACCCGAGCATCTGAGATTGAGAGAAATCCGGTTTAATTAGTTCTAATTGCAGAACCGCACTTCTCAACGGTTGGCTTCATCCATTCCAAGCCAAGGAACTCACTGGCGCTGCCCACGATTGTGGAGAAGAAGCTCGTGTTCATCAAGACTAACCTGCCCGCCGCATTCTACGACTACCCCGTGCCCGACGGCCCCCCCGAGTACGATGATAGCAGCACCGACGAGGAAGCAGCCTAAGCCTTGGATCAGAGTTTCGTATTCATTAAACCAGGTTTTAATCCCCCGAAATCGGGTTTAATTGTATTAAAGAAAAAACCCGATGACTGCCGCTGGAAAAATCGGGTTTTTTCCACCCATGACACGAAGTGGTGGCGTTTACACTGGTCAGACTCGATTACGGCATTAAAACTCCCCCCGAAGGAATGTATTGACGTGGAACCTCATCTGGTGTCGCGCTCGTTCATGAAGACAACCCACACATCCAAGTTGAAATGAATATGACAGATTAGCTCTCACATGACACCCTATTTTCAAAGAAAGCTACGCTAATTATTACCATTATTAAACTAGATCATCCAAACAAAGCCCACGTCTCAAGAGCTTGAGAGGAGGGTACCCACTGAGATGTGGGAGTAGGAGGCAACGAATGCCGTACCCAAAACAAGTCATTTGCGGTGTAATTTTTATTTATTTCGCAAACCTGGACCTTAACGGCAGCACAACATGGCCTGCAGGCTTCGTCGAGTGACGTCGAGTGACGTCCCCCAACGTCCCCTGCGAGTGACACGGACTTGGCGGAGCATCTTAAAGGTCAATTCATTCACGCCGCGCAATTAACCAAGAGGCAACCTGCCGAAAAACGGAGCCGCTAATTCGCCCGACGGATTTTCTAGCCACGAAACCTCCGCGTAGGGCGCCGTGTCGCGGCGGGGACCCTCGCCTGTCGACAGGGACCCTCACCTCTCGCGGCGCGACAGCTCCCGGGGCGCCGCATCGTCCACCGTCACGTCCGTCACCTTCTTGTTGCGCTGCGCCACGCGGTTGGGGTTCTCTATGTCGATGAGCCCCTCCACGCCCTTACGCTTTTGCTGTTGGCGAACGTCGATGGACAACACGCGCGTGAAGGTAAAGATCCCCCACCCCGCGCGGACTTTGACAGACTGTTAGCGGGCTCCTGTGAAGGCCGGCAAAGCGTACGGGGAGGGGGGCGCGGGGGTAGGTGGCCAGTGCCACGCCCGGCCGCCTACATCTCCCCGGTGCTCATGTTTATCCACTGCATCAGGTACTCATTTCAAGGTTGAGTCGACCTAGGGGAAGCCCAGGACCGGCTCAAAGTACCGCCACTGTTATTGGTCACGAGGGGGAATTGAACTCGGGTCGCCGGGTTCGTAGCGCAGTGCGCTAACCACCACACTGCCGCTCCCCACGTGTGAACACGCACAACACCAGCTGCCATTCGCCACTAAGTGGCGGTGACATTGACACGGCGCTTGTGTCAGGCCATGGATGACTGAGATGGCTGGCAGATGCACCACCTGTGCATCCTACTGTGCCAGCTTGCTGCATTTTAGCCGCCCGACGCCCTGCTCGGTGTTGTGAGCAAGCGCGCGCACACACACATGCACGCACATACACACGTGCCCACGGACGTAAGTACATACGCGGGTACCCACATACAAACGTGCACTTGTATATTAAGAGGGTTAGTGGGGGGGGTGAGCGGGGACGGTGAGCGAGGGGTTTGCTGACCAGCGAGTCGTCGTCGCTGCTTTCAGATTCCGAGTCGGATCCTTGCGTTGCTGACGCTGCCGCTCCCCCACCGTCCTCTCCGTCCACACTGGGAGGCTGTGGGGGGTACGCACACACACGCAGACACACGTTCACACACACGCAGACACACGTTCACACACACACACACGTGCTCACACACGCGTTCACACACACACATACGCAGACACAAGTTGATACACACAAACACGAGGATACACGCGTTAACACAAGTACGGATACACGCATTCACACAAGCGGATACACTCGTTCACACGCACGCAGATACACGCGTTAACACATACGGATACATGAGTTTATATGCACACACACGCAGACACACGCAGACACTCGCAGACACGCGTTCACACACACCTGCTCACACACACGCGCAGACACACGCGTTAACACAAGTGCGGACACACGCGTTCACACACACACACGCGAATACACGTGTCCACACACATATACGCGGATACATGCGTTCAGACACACACAGATAAACGCCTTCACATGGACACGTTCACATCGATACACACATTGAGACATGATACCACGTGGCCATGCGCGTTCACAGGCACACACACGTGAACACGTGTGTTCATAGGCACATGGGGACATGCTCGAGTTGCCACCTCCGAGACAGAATAATTTAGAACATATCAACAAGAGGGATATCTCACAGTACGACCGGAGGGCGAACTAGGTGCAAATGCATTGTCTCCACTGGTGTGTTATTATTAGGCGACTGAACAAAAGACAGATTTCCCAGCACCGCTGCCTCAAAAGGAGAATCGAGACTGGAAAGGTGGCAACCCTAGGACACGCACGTGTTCGCACGCACACAATCATCAGCCTTGGATCAATCATCAGCTTTGGATCATTCACTTCTGGATGAAGGCCGCCTCAAAGCCACTGCCATCTCCCGCGATCCAAAAATGCAACGCTGTACCGAGCACGTGCACGCGATCTGCTGAGTCCATTTCATTGTACCATCTAGTCGGTAGACATCATGTCATAGCTGACACTTCTTAACGTTTTAATTGCCCCATTACGCAGCTGGGTACAGGGAATGGCTTGCGGCTCTTGTCTGCAACCCTAAGTATCCAAGCAGCCCTGCGTATCCAAGCAACCCTGCGTATCCAAGCAACCTTGCGTATCCAAGCAACCCTACGTATCCAAGCAACCTTGCGTATCCAAGCAACCCTGCGTATCCAAGCAACCCTACGTATCCAAGCAACCCTGCGCATCCAAGCAGTGGTGGTCGAAACCGCAGTGGCAATGCCGACGCTCGGGACACGAGTTTAGTTGCACAGCCGAGCGTGCAACCGCTGCCACAATACGTACGTTGAGCTTATCCGCTTCCATCTGTCTCTTGAGCTCCTCGGGGTCGGTGAATTGCTTGGCCCGGCCTTTATGGCCACCTTTCCTTCCTGCTCACACAGAACACACGGACATGAGCACGGCCCCAGGGATCGGGTTTGGTTCTCACTCTCTCACCTGAGCAGCTCCACGATGTTTCCCACGGACATTTCAGCCACCTTAAAGATGTCGGCAATTATTGGCAAAATAATCTTGATTTGAAGCTTTCGTGACTGCAGGAATCCATACTCTTTGGTTCTTTCGGTCAAGTCACGTAGGTAGACAAATAAAATAAATGACGACGTTTCAGGCGCAACACAAGCATCCGTAATCAGGTGGGAAAGCGTGGTCTGCTGCTGAGGCAGACTGTTTTACACCTACACCGAAAGAACCAAAGAGTATTGGTCAAATCATTAATTGTATTTCTACTTGAGGCATGGTATGTCACCTAAACAGGACTGTGAATAAACTTTTCTTGATGAGGGAGAAACGCTCCTTAAATGTTCTTTTAGCACCAAGTTTTCAAACGTGCTCAGTCAGACAAAATGATTTTTGTATCCGCACTCAGATAGCGAACATGCATTTAGATTTGTGTACGTGTCAAACCAATGGCCGACTCCATGAATAGGCCACATCTTCTGGAACCATAATTAGCAGCTCGTCTTTAAACGTTAACCGAGGTTGCATAATTTGCGTAACTGCTCATTGGGCACCGGTTAAGCCGTGACTTCAACCCGTTAACACTCAGACAGACTGAAGCACCCCCCCTCCACCCCCCCAGGGTGGACGAGTGGGCTCCTGTGAATTAAGTGCGACGTGAGAACGTAGGTTATCACCCAGGATCTATTGATTCTTCCCGAAAAGCCACTTGGGACTCGGAGAGGCAGAGAAGATGGCCGACTGAATTCAGACTGCCCCAGTGCATTATAGGCGGTTAAATTAACTTGGTGTAGGGGGTTTGTGTCAATAATCAAATACGATTTTGAGTCAACATTATTGTTGGGGTGAGTATAATGGGTTATGTTATGATTATGGTTAGGGTTGGCCGGCAGAGATGGGCAATATTTAAACATGTAATTCAATATATAATTTCATGATATTCATCGCGTACAATGCATATCTAAATTACACACCTCAAATTAGTAATTTGAATCGACATTACTTTACTCCAGTAATTTCTCAATTGAATGTATTTTATTCATGGTGCAGTGGGGTTTGCTAAATTGCTTAATGTTACGGTGGCAAATAGGGTTAAGAATAGGTTATGGTTAGGGTTTATTAATAGCAGCAGTTAAGGAGACTGGGTCGCTATGGGGTTTGGGTTCAATGCTCGGGATATGGGCTTTGAATTAGGGTTGGGAATGGAGTTGGGGGGTTATGGATAGAAATTGGAGGGGTATGTTCCCTGCTGGGTTACAAATACCATGACCCACGGCCAACATCTGGGACCTTCCCACAGTCGACTGCAATGCTTCATCAGTCACTCAGCGCGTACTCGGCCACTCTAAATACAACAACCCATATGCCGTCACCGCACCATCATCAACACCACCACCACCATATCACCATCAACAAATCCACCTCATAACCTCATCATAACCATCATAACCACTCCAATCACGTAACACCACAATATCACCATCACCACACCATCACCACATCCACCTCACCATAACCATCAAACCACCACCATACCAACATCACCACACCAACACCATATCACCATCACCACATCCACCTCACCATAACCATCAAACCACCACCATACCAACATCACCACACCAACACCACCCGCAACCACAATCATCACCGCAAGCACAATTGTGGTATGTGAAGCATCTAAATGCAGATACAAATGCATCTCAAGAGATCTCAACAACAACAAAAACTGCAGCATCACCACCATCATCACCAACACCACATAACGACAATCACAATTAAAATATATCTCAAATTATCCCAACAACAACAAAAATAATTCACGACCATTGCCGCCACCGCCCGGGCCACGACACCGAGGGCGGTGGGGGGTGGGGGGAGACTAAACCCCGGGGAGAATCCAGGCGAGACCGAGGCTGCACAACGCGGTACGGAGCGCTAGGCCGTGGGGTGCGGGGGTGCAGAAGCCCCGCGGGGAGAAGGTGGAGATTGTGGCTGAGGAGGTGAGAGGCGAGGAGGGGAGAGACGACGAGGTGGAGGAGGAGGATGAGCGAGCAGGCGAGGCGGACGGGGAGAAGCTGGCATCACCTCGCGGCATCTTGAACCCCGCGTCTTGCCGCTTGCCGCCGGAGCCGAGCTCTTCCGGGTCACACCCCGAGGTCTCCACGAGGTTTTTTTTTTCAAAACTAAAACACTTTATACCGCAGCGATGCGATAAAGTGTACAACACCACAACTCGTGATATCGCTCAGCGGCGGGGGTTTAACATATTAATCCTTATTAATTGTAAAAAAATAATAAAAATTTCTCGGTGACCCCCGGAAGTAACCCAGCAGGGCCGGACACGAGACGGAGCGAATTCGCGAGTAGTCCAATTTCGCGCGGGTTTCGGCTCCAATCTTCAACCGTTCCCGGTCGCCCTCAGGTCGCAGGTACCCGAAGCTTCTCGCCTACTTAAGTTCCCGTGGGCGTAGAGGCCAGACGCTACTCCCGAGGGCCGTCGGCTCCTCCTGGCGTTGGCTGCCCGTACGTCTCGGGTCCACGGCTTCCCGGGGTTATACCGGGAGCCCTCTCGGCTCTGTGGCGACACAGAACCTCGCAGTCTCGGGTCGCAGGCCTCGGACTGCCAGGACCGCCAGGGTCCCAAGCGCTCCCCCCGCCACCCTCCCCGGGACCCCCTTTCCTAGGACCCCAGATTCATATCAGTGACCATTAGTAGGACCCTTGCCCCAGATTGCTCGGACCTCCGATACATAGGAAGCCTGATTATTCATGTTGAAGAACTCAGGGCTTTTCTCCCTAGGATCTAAGATTCATAGGACCCGCCAGATTCTATCATACCAGATTCTAAGTTGCCCCAGATTGCGAGGACCCCGGGTCACAGATTCCTAGGAAACCAACTTCACAGTACCCCAGATTTCCAGGACACGGGGATCCAGATTACAATGATACCAGGTTCCTAGATTTCTATGAGCCCATGTCCCTGACTCCCAGGATACCAGATTCCCAATATCCCAGATTGCTAGGACTCCAGGTTTCCAGGATACCAGCTTCCCAGATCCCCAGGTGTCCATGATGCCAGGTTCCTAGTACCGCAAATTGCTAGGACACCATGACCCAGATTCCTAAACTACCAGCGTCCCAGTACCCCAGGTCTCTGGGTGCCCAGATCCCAGCCCCATGTGTTTGCTCTTCTCCTTCCCCGTCAGAGTCGCGATGCCCAAAGTGAAGAGGAGCCGGAAGCCGCCGCCCGATGGCTGGGAGCTGATCGAGCCCACGCTGGACGAGCTGGACCAGAAGATGAGGGAAGGTGTGTGGTGCCGCCGCACGCCTCCACGGCTCATTGTTGAACTTCTCCGCGTCCCCGATACGGCTGCTGCCTGGCTCACGTGGTTGCTGTTAACGAGGGACCGCGTCAGCGTTAGGGCACTGGGCTGAAATGAGGCCGAGGTTGTGATCAGAGGTCAGGGTTCGGGCTTGAGACGGGGTCAGAGTTAGGTCGGTGATCTTGGTTAGGTCAGGGCCGTAGAGTTCGGCTTGGGTGAGGGTTGCGAGCTCAAATCCTGGCCACGTTTATAATTGGTACATTTGCCATCTGCGTCATTCTTACAGCACAAGGCTGCCACGATGTTGCTATTTCACAGGCGAATATAGCAGCCCAGTAGGGGGCAATGTTGGCAGGTTTTTGTATCAAATTATATAAGAGATTTTGATCGTATTTTTTTGACAATTGGACCGTGACGCCGGCACGCTTGGCCTTTACTTTCTCGAATCGCATGACGGGATCTTTAACGTCCATGTACTCTATGTATGTTGAACTTCTTTCGCACCGTACGTAGCCAACCCTGCTCATCGGAGGTCCTTCACTGTGAAGCGGAGCAGTGGCTACGGTCAACGCCGGTGTCGTCGCCTCGTTAAGCCCGTCCTGCCCCCTCCCCCCTCCGCGTGTCCGCCCTCAGCTGAGACGGAGCCGCACGAAGGGAAGCGGAAGGTGGAGGCGCTGTGGCCGATCTTCCGGATCCACCACCAGAAGTCGCGCTACATCTTCGACCTCTTCTACAAGAGGCACGCCATCAGCAGAGGTGCGGAGCAGGAACGAGAGCAATGCACGCGCCCCTTGTGTCAGGCCACGCGTCTTCATTGAATGCCTCCCCACAGCACTGCCCCCCCCCACAGCCTGTGCGTATTAACAAGGGATCGTTGTCTCTGTGCACGTGCGCGTGTGTGTGTGTATGTGTGTGTATGGCCACGTGGGGAGCGGTAGTGTAGTGGTTACCGCGCTGCACTACGGACCTGGCGATCCGGGTTCGATTCCCGCTCACAGCAAACACCAGTGACGATTATCTAAACCGGTCCTGGGCCTCCCCTAGGTCGACTCAGCCTCAAATGAGTATCTGGTGCGGTGTGTAAACATCGCCACTAGAGAGACAAAGGCGGTCGGGCGTGGTGCTGGCCACCCACCCCCTCGTGTACCGTTCCGGCCTTCATAGGTGCTCGCTAACAGCACTTGCCCCTACAGTCTGTTAAGGCTATACGGGGGATCTTTATCTTTGTATGGCCACGTGTGTCTTTATCTTTTGAGTGTGTGTGTGTGCGAGTAGTAGTTAGGCTGGCCAGCCTACGATCCATCCTGGGTTTAACCAGGCTGGATTGTGTGAGGAGCTCACAAATCCTTGAAAGATCTGGGCAAAGTCCCATCGGTGAGCTCCTCCGGCAGGCAAGGCTGCGTTGGCTGGGGTGAAGTGCTCGCGAAGCACTTATGAAGGTCGTCTGTTAATGCTATACGGGGGGACGGGGACGGTTTGTCTTTGTGCGTGTCCACGCGTAGAGCTGTACGATTACTGCGTGAAGGAGGGCTACGCCGACGCCAGTCTCATCGCCAAGTGGAAGAAGCCGGGCTACGAGAACCTCTGCTGCCTGCGCTGCATCCAAACGCGCGACACAAACTTCGGCACCAACTGTATCTGCCGCGTCCCCAAGGCCAAGCTGGAGGAGGTGCCCCCCCCCACCCCCCCCCCGACCCCCCCCTCTACCCCTCCCCCCCCCCCGAGAAGGGCCCTGCAGCCCAGGGCCCAAGCACACAGGCGACACTCGCAAACACACAGAGACAAGGATCCCCCATGAAGGCCGGCACAGCACACGAGGGGGTGGCCAGCCCCACACCCGACCGCCTTTGTCTCCCCAGTGGCGATGTTTACACGTCGCACCAGGTACTCGCACTCGGAGGGGTCCACTCCCCTATGGAGTCACGCTGGTCAGGGCCCACTCCCCTATGGGGTCACACAGGTCAGAGCCTACAAACAACGCAGTCGACACGTGCACCTTGGAAAGGACCCGACACACAAAATGAGGTTGCACGCCGTAGGACCCACGCGCACCAGGGCCCGTGTGCTGGTGAACACCTCTTCTCTAGGAGGCCACGTGAGTAGGCAGTAGTATCCACACACGGTGGTGTGTGGATACGAGACAATCGAAGTGACCTGGGAAGCAGTTTCTCTGAAGTCACCTTCCAGAGTTCCGGATGGCGATTGCGTCATGTCACGAGTGTGTGATGCCGAGAAGCACACATAGAATGCGAATGTGAGAAGGGGCAAATAGAGTAGCAATGCTAATGGCTCTTCTCCTCCCCCCTCCCCCCTCCTCCCCCGGTGCCCGTGTGGTGCAGGGCAAGATCGTCGAGTGCGTTCACTGCGGGTGTCGGGGCTGCTCCGGATGAGATCTCGGGCACCGTTATCCCTCCCTGCCCACGCTCCTTCTGCCCTCCGTGCACCCCACACATCTTTTTGTTTTTAGTGATTTTCTGACGATGTAGGAAATTCCTTTTGCATTGTTTTTCTTCTTACTTGGCGCTCACCTGCTATTTACATGCGAAAGCCCAGTTTGCCTTGGTCCAGTAAAGCGGGAGCTGCAAATTTGAAGGTGGGGGGGGGGGCAGTGTCCTTGGGGGAAGAAAAAAAACCCAACGATGATCCAGAAACGCTCATTGTACAGAGAGGGGCTGGTTGGGTTGAGCGGGAGGAGAAAAGTGAGCCAACCGTGTGAATTATCAAATGCGTTCAGAATTGAGTGCGTACATTTTTTAAATAATAAAACGTGGTTCATCGATTGTTTCAACGAAGCCAGCTTGAGTTATGTTTTCAAAAAAATCATGATTTGTCACATTTTTCCAAGATACTGCCCTTTGTCAATCAGCTGACCAATGAAAGGCCCCTTCTCTATGACGTGTCGGTCACGGGGGCTTGAACCATACTTCACCATACTGGTCGCTGTGGGATTTGGTGGATTGGGAGGGGGGGGTGGGTGGGTGGATGGCCCAGGACTGGCTCGGGTCTAACTTCACTGGTATCAGTGATGGTCGCTGGAGGTCAAACTCGGGTCACCAGGTTCATAGCCTACTGCGCTAACCGCTGCACCACCGCTCCCAAAGCGTATTTTATGAATATAACTGACGTAGAGTCATCATCGCCTCTGGTGAACTTTAGCAGTTGTAGGCGTGTAGGGACAGATAATTTGCTGACTTGCATCTGTATTGTACAGTTAGCATTGCAATAATTCATAACCGATCTTACATGGCATAGCTGGCATGGGGATTCAACGCTACAAGGGACGGTGGACATTGGCTGGGGCTAGCGACGGGAGTGGCAACCCAAGGAGCGAACCGCGCTCCCGAGGACGGCTACCACGGAGATGGAGCGGATGAGTTGAGCCCGTGCGCACCGATGGGATTGCTGTTTTGCGAGACCGAGAGAAGGTGACGACTTCAGGGGGTGGTGGGGGCGATCTTGATCCAGCAGTAGATAAATGATGGCTGGCTATGCTATCTCTGTTGTGGGTAATTGTTCCACGTTGTGGACCTTGGTAGAGCGTGGATGTTCACGGTGCGTCTCTGTGCCAGGCGTGGAACGACGCATCCGTTTGGTTAGGGATGTCTTGCAGATTATTTTTTCGTATTAATTTCAGGTACCAGTTTTGGATATAAAAATCGTGGCCTAGACGTACAAAATTTATGCTCAAAAAATGTTGAATCGATCAGAAAACATGACCGTTACAGGAAGTGGCATCACTTCCACGTTACAAGTTGAATTTTTTTTTGCTAAATCGAGATGTGACGTAGAATCGGAATCTGTCGCCGTCACTTTTGCGAGCGCGAAGACAGGATACATTGGTGCGGAACGCGAATAATCCGATTGGCCATGAAAAATCCAAAACACTTTAAACGGGGGAAACCATCCTTTATCGCTCAGTTAGCTCACAAGAACGTGCGTCTGTCTGGACGACGTGCGTCTGTCTGGACGGCGTGCTTCAGATTCGATGTTTGAACCCACGTGTTGAAACCCGCGATCAACAAACTGTTTTACTTGACCAGGTAAGGCCTACTGAGCTGTACAGCTCTTCAGAAGCGACCTGGCCACAACTGATAGCTCAACGAAGTGGCTTTTCACGTGGAAATGTATTGCAGCCAAATGCTCAACGCACGTTGATTCTAAACGCGGAGGGGAAAACCGGAGGACCCGGAGAAAATTCCACGTGATCACGGGTAGAGAGGCTCCAAATATACAGCAGGCGTCAGGACCGAACTCACGACCCTCCTGCATACCAGGCGAGGGAGTTAACATCTAGCCACTGTGGCGCCACCACTACCCCGCATATCGCCCCGCACCGCGGGAGATATCTGCATGATCGTGACGCGGTCTCCCCCCCCCACCACCCCTCTCTGCAGGGCTTGATGCAAACACAGACCACCATCAATCCCCCTGTGATGCTTATTGCCTCATCATTCAATTACAGAGTCCGGTCCAGGGGCACGCCTGTGTTTGTTATTGTTGTGTGTGTGTGCGCGCGCGCGGTTTTTGTAATCGTTATTTCGATATGAACGATGCGTTCCCGTGTCATGGTTAAGGCTGGACAAAATAAACGATAAATTGCCCATCCCAATTATTTTTTTGTATTTCTTGTCCGCAATTATCCATCCGTGTCGGCCCACTACATCGCTAATGTTTGACCATGATGGCGATGTCAATTGTTGCTTTTAAAATAATATTTATTGTTGGGTAGTAAAGTATTCCCAACAGGGTACTTGCACTGTGGTCGGTATAGCAGCGGTGGTGTCATTTATTGAGCCGGGTCCTAGAGAACACGGGCCCATTGAGGCACGTGACAACAATGCCTGCTGATTTACAAGTGTGGCCTGGCTTACACACCACGTGCTGTGGAATATAACGGAGATCGAATGACAAATTCGAATTTAGTACGTTGATTCTGCTTAAATGTACAATAAATACACTGTACGTTACTGGAAATGAAAGCTTAGCCGAGTATTGTTAAGAGGCGATGGGCCAGCAGTCTGTGAAGGCTACACGGGGGATCTTTGTCTTTGTGGCCGCGTGCGTGCGACTGTCTTTGTGACGTAGGCGCGTCGTCGAGAGCGAGAGGGGGGGGGCAGCAGCTTAGGCCCTCGTACAGCGCCAGAGAGAAGCGGGCAGCCCTCCCTGCCACCCCCCCCTCTCCACCAGGATGAAGTCAGCGAGCATCAATCGGAGCTGGACATCTGTGAAACGGAGCTCTGTAGCTCCTCGGATCCCTCCAGAATGGATACAGATTCTGAGTGTGAAGCCGTGGGCTGGGTGGCGGGGGGTGGGGTGCTGGTGGGACGGGGACTCAGAGCAGCGGGGAGGGAATTTAGTTGCGGCTGAGAGGCCGAGTGGTTCCGTGTTGGCGGGGCGACCGCTAAGAACGATGCCCAAACGCCTGCTGGTGTCGTTGTTGTTCGCTCTGGGCACGGACGCACGGGGGGAAATGGGTGGCTCCGTCCCCTCGCTTGGAGCTGGTTGCGGGCAACGCGGCGGCTGCGGCGGGTGCCTTGCACTCGCATGGGAGGCGAGGCTTGGTCGCCGCGGGTTTCCCTCCTGTCTGGGCGAGGCCGGAGACCGGCGGGTTGAGCGACTGACAGCACGGGTTAAACGTGGAGCGAACGAAAGCATAGATTTTGTTTTTTAAAATGAGGATTTAAGTGCCAGTGTGGGGTTGAGGGTTAGGTGCAGAGTCAGGGGTTGAGTTGACCACGTCGCGCTAAATATGGACACGTCAAGCATCGTACGTACTTGTGTGAATGCGTTTGCTTGTTTCTGTCACTAAATTTGACGAATGATTCAATTCCGAAATGGTTTGGTACATTGCTCTCTATAAATCTGGGTCTGTTTTCCCCACCCACCCCCCTCCACCCGCCACTGCCACCCCCCACCACCACCACCACCACCCTACCCACCCACCACCACCCACCCCCACCTCTGCACCAAAGACATCGAGTCTAATTGAATTGCCCCGTGGTGCAGTGTGGGTAATGACCACCCCGGAGGAACTACGCCGCCCCCTCCCCCCCCAAAGGCTGAACGACGCGGGGTGTACGAGACAAAATGTTTATTCATCCTGGAGGAATCCGATGAGCTGTAAAGCTCTTTGTCACAGATGTCCAGTCAGGGCTGGTCAGGACGTTACAACAACAAGCAACACAAAAACACGATAGGAGTGCAAAGTATAGGAAAAAAACTAAAAAAATATGCACAAATAAAACTACAACATTTGTATTTAATCTTACCAGCTAAAGCACACTGAACTATTAACTTATTTTTTTTCCAGAAGCGACCTCGCCACAAATGATAGCTCAACAGGGAGGTGGGGGGAGACGTGACTCAAGGTGGGTGTTGTTCAATGACCATCGATGAAATCACAAATTTGTTTTCGGACTCGACACTCGCTCCCAAAGTGACGGAATCATCAAGAGCTGACTCCGGGGTCATTTGAGCGATGAACGCGGAGCAATTTGCTCGCGCGAACTTTCGAACCGCACGGAGCTCATTAGTCACCGCGTGGTACTTTTAGCGCGAGATATTTCCAGCATCACCATCATCATCATCGCCCACCGCGAGCCATGATCAATTCCTCTGCCGTGTGAAGGCTTTGCCCCTTGCGAGTTCAACAAAACCGCCCAGTAGGGCACAACACGCTGGCCGCAGCTGATTACACCGGCAGTCCATTCTCAAGCCACTGCTGGATGAGTGTTGCTTGACCATACCTCACCGCCATGGTCACCGCGAGGTTTGGGTGAAAAGGGGCACCACAACCCCAGGACACGTCCCGATGTCACCCGGCAGCTGATGTCAGCCGTGGCCGGGATCGGAACCCAAAGTGTGGTGAGATGTTAATTGCCTCGCCTGGTATACAGGAAGTCGTGGGGTCGATCCCGACCCTGACGCCTGCTGTATATATTTGGAGTTTGCGTGTCTCTCTCCGTGGTCGCGTGGATTTTTCTCCGGTTCCTCCGCATTTAGAACCAACGTCACGCGTTTAGAGTATTTCGCTGCTAAATTCCCACGTGATAAGCCACTTTGTTGAGCTATAATTTGTGATGGCCAGGTCGCTTCCTAAAAACAACTCCATAGCTCAGTGGGCCTTATCTGGTAAAATAAAATCTAGCAATAATGTCGTAACGTCCCTGGATTAATGGTGCAGTGCACCCACCACTGCGCCACCGCTCGACCAATTACAATTGATAAACAGGCGTCGGGAGCGAACGTCTTGGAGAGGGTGGCGGGTTGGATTGATGGACTTTGTGATTTGTGTGTGTGATGGAGGGTTATCTGCGATTCATGCAACCGCGATTAATTTGGAGGCACAAAGTGCGGCTTGGGTGTGGTGGCGGTGGCGGTGGCGATACACATTGCCACCGCCACCGTAGTCGGACCACGCCCGGCCGCCTTTGTCTTCCTAGTGGCGATGTTTATGCATCGTACCTGGTACAGTACTTATTTTAGGCTGAGTCGACCTACGGGAGGCTAAGGACCGGTTCAGATATTTGCCACTCGTGTTGACCGTGAGCGAGAATCGAACTCCGGTCATCAGGTTCGTAGCGCGGTGCGCTAACCGCTACACTACCGCCCCCCCACCCTACACGTACCCACACAGACAAAGATCTCCCGTATAGCCTCCAAAGACTGTTGAGGCAAGTGCTGCGAGCCAGCACCTATGAAGGCCGACACGGCGCACGAGGGGGTGGGTGACCAACACCGCGCACCCCTACATCCACTCACACATTGACACACACACGCACGTTGACACACACACACCCCACTCACACAGCAGGACACACACGCACGGACGTTGACACACAAACCCCCCCACTCACACATTGACACACACACACGCACGTTGACACACCCCCCCCTCCCCACTCACACAGCAGGACACACACGGACGCGCGCGGCTCCTGCCCGGAGCGCCTCGCTGTCTCTCTCCCGAGCCGAATGGAGGAGCAAGAGGAGGATGTTGCTGCTGCTGTTGCTGTTGTTGTTGATGTCGCGAAGCGCGCTCTCGCCATGACGCTCGGCCGAGACGCGGAGCAGCAGCAGGAGGAGGAGGTGAAAGAGGAGGAGGAGGGGGACGCGCCGTGCAGCGAGGGCGCCCAGGAGGAGATGGAGCGCAGCTCCGCGGGAGGAGCAGCGGGAGCCGTGAATCACGGATTCGACGAGAGCCCGGAGAGCAGCTTCCCCTCCAGCCCCGAGCGCAACAACGACCAACAGGCGCTACGTGCGTGAGACGGGGGGGGGGGGTTAG
>CM025652.2:1549899-1570077 GCA_014621495.2 Entosphenus tridentatus
GAGTCTATGGGTCTCCATGTGGGTTTCTGTGTCTCTATGTGAGTCTACGTGTCTCTGTGTGAGTCTATGTGTCACTATGTGAGTTATGGGTCTCTATGCAAGTCCATGGGTCTCTATGTGAGCCGGTAATTAGTGTTGTTTATTTTTGTTGAGAGCCTGTAACATCCCGTTCCCTTCCTCTCCCCAACCGCGTCTGTCCGGGAGTGCCCTCTGCGATCATAATAAGTAGAAATCCTGGAGGAATCCGATGAGCTATGAAGCTCTGTGATGTCGCCTCGGTCATGGCGCGTTCACCGTCTCTCATCAGCCACTCTCATCACGCGCCCTCTCCCATTTCCGCTCGAATCCATTGGCTTTAACAAACAGCATGAGTGTGACTCCTCTTCCTTATATAGATGTTTTTTTTCACAAGGCCATGCGGCCGATGGAATGTGTAAATATTTGTTTTTAATGTGGAGACAAATACTGGAGGGAGCCCTATTGTGATGATTAATTTCGAAAGTCGAGTTAAAATGGGATGTTCACCTCCGATTAGCACGATTGGCTGCGTACGGTGCGAAAGAAGTTCAACATATTGTACATACATACCCGTATGCCTCACAAATAAGCCCTCACAGATCTCCCGTTTGGTGGCGGGTGGCGCCCTCTAGCGGTGGCACGGCAGCATCGCAACTTACAAATTTCACCGGCGGCAGATGTCAGATACCGCATTGCATTCCCAACGGAGGCCCTCCCTGACAAGCCTTCATCATCGTCGTTGACAATCCACTGCCGGCCTCTCCACTGCTGGATGAAGGCCAAGACGACGTCGCCGCCACCTTTCTCGCGGTTGGGGCGCCACGCTGGTGAGATGTTAACTACCTCGCCTGGTATACAGGAGGCTGTGGGTTCGACCCCGACGCCTGCTGTATATTTGCGTCTGCATCTCTCCCCGTAGTCGCGTGGATTTTTTTCCGGGTCTTCCGGTTTTGCCCTCCACATTTAGAATCAACATTACGCGTTCAGAGCATTTGCATGCTATACATTTCTACATGACGATAAGCCACTTTGTTTAGATTTCACTTGTCACCAGGACGCTTCTGAAAAGGAGCTATATAGCTGTGGACCCCGCCCGGTGAAATATAAAAAAGTTTAGTCGCCTTGACTGTGGTGTACCCATTTATATTGATGGGTGAACAGACGCGGTGTGTTGGATAATTTAAGATTGCCAGATTGTTTGAACGGACACGCCGGGAGATTGAATCGCAATGGGCGACCTCTGGATTTCCAAGTTCAGGGGTTGGCTATCGTCTTGCGGCAGGTCTGCTTATTCGTTCGAAGTGAGATTTGAGGGGAAAAAATAGTTTTGGAAGTTACAGCACTTGACATAGCGCATGTGTCCCCTACAAGTTACAGCTTTCCAGAGGATATTAACAAGTTTCAACTTACAAAAAAACTCATTAAAACGTAGAGCCGTGGCAGCGTGCCAAGAACTCGGCATTCAATTCCCAGGCACGGTTCGAGTCTGAGCAAAAGTCCAGTAACTCCGAATCACCCAGCCCGCAGACGTGAAGTTTCGTGAAGATTGATGGTCAAACAAGCCCCACACCCGCCATAGCAGAGGCCTTCATCCACTAGTTAACCGACATAAGGACTGTACAACAGAAATTAAATCATAACCTCACATCCTTTCTGGAGTCGCTCTCGCCAGCTGATAATGGACATCAGCCACGCAAAGAGGGTTGACTTGCAGGCACCAAGACTCGGCATTGCCCCTTGATGGCAGGCAAGACTATTTGAAGCAATACCTCGAAAAGTTTGGATTGCTCTTTTCGGGCAGTGTTAATGGGGAGATACCGTGCACTACTTGAACACCCATTGGATTAAAGGAGCTCAATTCTAATCATGTTATGGCGAATTTGGCGGCCTCTCATTCCAGGTGACAGACCCTGGGGGACATTGCTGAAATCCAGGTGTCGGTGGTTTATTAACCCATCGGGTAGCACTCAAGGATTCCCAACCACCGCATCATTAACAAGTGCCATGGCTTTTCCGTTTGTCCAACGCCTTCAAAGCCCACCAACCGACCACAATGGTCAAACCCCCCCCCCCCCCATGGTTCAACATAAGGATTTAATCCCAGGGTGGATTGTTATAAATTGTTTACCATTGCCAATGAACTGTTGTATCATTTAAACTCATTGCAGGTGTTGCAGATGGCTTGCATTTAAATCCCGGTATTCGGCAGAGCTGGCTTGGGGAGATTTTTGGACAAATGATCAGCCATCAGCCAGTGGGCCCCAAAACCCTTAACCCTCTACAAAATAGAATCCCGCACCAACAGCACACGTGTTTGTTGAAACTAGACAAACGGCACAGGAATGACAGAGCAATGCAGACATGGTCCTTTATTAATTGGTACAACCAACAAAGTCAACATGTGAAATGTGCTGCTCACAACAGGCGATACGATTTTAAACGTCACTGTTCACCTTCAACTTCACCAGAAATGGGAGTTAAGTAGTTTTAAGGCAAGTAAAAAAAAAACGACAAATTCTGGTCTGCGTACAAAACAAGCAGAGAAATTAAATGTACAGGAAATTTGAACCAGTTTTCGGACTGTTGCAACTCACGCAGCAAGTTGTATCTCAGGAGAAGACTCGAAGTCTACGTGGAATGATCTAGGAATGCACAATGCTCACCTATTAAGGGCAATAATCAAGTGCATCAGTGCGTTTTGTATCAATTCAATTAAAACTTGACCTTGCATGTTTAGTAGTACTATGGAGCAGTTAGACTTAGAAAAACAATGGGGAGGGGCAGGCATTGACACGGCCACACGGGGGCCACCACAATGCATGGATAAACGATGGAACGAATTTTTTTAATCAATTACAGGCCCAAGAACAGAAACAAGAGCCTTCCTGCAACTCTGCCCCCAAGTCGCCTAACTCCTATCCACCCCCCAACAGTGTGAAGTGGGGGTGGAGTGATTAAACAGAGGTGGATCCCCTTTGTTAAGACATCGCGACTCCTAAGAGTGGCGGCATGGGGGGGATGAGACGCAGGAGGGTTTGGTGGCGTTTTGTTGCCGTTTCTGCGGTTGCTTTAGAAGCACTTGCGGTGCACAATGGAGGGCCCAGACTCGTCGTACTCCTGCTTGCTGATCCACATCTGCTGGAAGGTTGACAGTGATGCCAGGATGGAGCCTCCGATCCAGACGGAGTATTTGCGCTCTGGTGGGGCGATGATCTGAGGGGGTAGAGAGGAAGGAGAAACAAAAACCCAGGTCAGTAAGTAAAGCCATGCCAGCAACGACACATCACTAATAATATACCAGTAAACTGTTGGGGTAACATTGACTGAAAACTAAATCTCGAAAGCTTTCTTTTTGGTAAGAGGGCAAACGCTTGATACAAGCAACATGGAATAGAATTTTTAATTAGAAGCAACTCCCAACTTTTAAATATGTGCAGACAATTTTAAATGCTGGGCCAAGGTGGTGGTGGCAAGCACCTTGATCTTCATGGTGCTGGGCGCCAGGGCTGTGATCTCCTTCTGCATGCGGTCGGCGATGCCGGGGTACATGGTGGTGCCACCGGACAGCACGGTGTTGGCGTACAGGTCCTTGCGGATGTCCACGTCGCACTTCATGATCGAGTTGAAGGTGGTCTCGTGAATGCCACACGACTCCATTCCTGTTGGCACACGTGGTGTAAAAAGAGGGGCAGTTAGTATATCGTCACTTGGGTGGGGGTGCTGTGAAAAGCGCAGTGCAACGTGGCGTTAAAAGAACATCTGTGGGCGTTCATTAAAGACCACCAAGTCAACTTGGGGTCTTCTTGCAACTCAACGATTTCTTATTTTACTCTTGTTGACAGTTATCAGATCTGTCCTCTCAACTCCACTGAAGAAAAAAAAATTGCCCGCACAAATGGCTAATTGGTTTGGACGCACAATCCCGACGCATCCTTCAAACCGCTACAGGCAGTGTCCCCCTCACCGAGGAAGGACGGCTGGAAGAGGGCCTCGGGGCAGCGGAAGCGCTCGTTGCCGATGGTGATGACCTGGCCGTCGGGCAGCTCGTAGCTCTTCTCGAGCGACGAGGACGACGCGGCGGTGGCCATCTCCTGCTCGAAGTCGAGCGCCACGTAGCAGAGCTTCTCCTTGATGTCACGCACGATCTCACGCTCGGCCGTCGTGGTGAACGAGTAGCCGCGCTCCGTCAGGATCTTCATCAGGTAGTCGGTGAGGTCACGGCCGGCCAAGTCGAGACGCAGGATGGCGTGGGGCAGCGCGTAGCCCTCGTAGATGGGCACGGTGTGCGACACGCCGTCACCAGAGTCCATCACGATGCCGGTGGTGCGGCCGGACGCGTACAGCGACAGCACGGCCTGGATGGCGACGTACATTGCCGGCGTGTTGAAGGTCTCGAACATGATCTGTGGATGGCACGGAAAGGAGAGTTGTTAAGCATCGAATAAAACAAGGTCACGGTTGTCTCAATACAAACCATGCAGTTGTCACCTCACTCGAAACACAAATCGTAAAATAAGATGTGAAAAGATCAGCCAAAAAGATGCAAAAGGAGCATGCGGTTATAGGGATGCAATCAGAAATGTTAAAAACAAAATTTCAAACACAGTAAAACATAAACCTGATAGAAGGAAAAGAGCCATCAGCCATGATCTGCAAAGGTCTGACAACAGAAAGAAGAAGGAAAAGGCACCTTTTCACGTCAAGTTCCCCCTTCAATTAGAAATGTCAGATATTCACAAAACTGAAATTCAAGTGGTGAAAACAAGTGACTCACAAAAACCCCTGCGATTCACCTCCACTCACACAAGGACGACATTCCAAATCACCCCCCACCACCAACAGCACATTTTATTTGCACACCAGCGTGCACATAGTTACTTTTTTCCCCCACCATCACCACCACTCCACACTGCCTCCTCCCTCACCTGTGTCATCTTTTCACGGTTGGCCTTGGGGTTGAGGGGAGCCTCTGTGAGCAGGACTGGGTGCTCCTCGGGCGCCACACGCAGCTCGTTGTAGAAGGTGTGGTGCCAGATCTTCTCCATGTCGTCCCAGTTGGTGACGATGCCGTGCTCGATGGGGTACTTGAGGGTGAGGATACCACGCTTGCTCTGCGCCTCGTCTCCCACGTATGAGTCCTTCTGACCCATGCCAACCATCACACCCTACGGGGCAAAAAACACCAGCCACACACACGCATGTTAGAGCAGAGCACGGATGCACATCCACACTTCCTATGAAAAGTGGCACGCAGAATTGAAGTGGTTTGAGGTATGCAAAACTTCGTGGATTTTTTTTATAAACAAGTCATTGCTACACTTACACAGCCCCACTTCCAAAAGTCAGCAGGTCACAAGTGTTGGGAGGCATGTGTGGCTGCCGAAAGCATTGTGGACTCATTATGCCACCTACAATTTGACACATTGTAGATGAAAAGTGCATTAAATATTTATTCAAAATTTGGCCACTGTGCTTCCAATTAAAACTATTTCCTGCAGGGGATTTCAATTCACCCATTTGAACAGCCAATCGAAAATCATGAAGAGTTTCCAGTGCAATGCATGCATCACAACTCAAGCAAAACACCACAAATTAAAACCTGCACATTGTGCTGTAGTGTGTAAATTATTAGTCTTCCACTGGATTATGCCCCCAATTGTTTTTTGTTTGTATTGTTTTAACTTGCCGACCCGCCCCCTACTGGATCTGTGAAAGAGCTTCATAACTAATTTGATTCCTCCAATCCACATCAAGATTCCAATTGTGTCCATCGCGTTTCCTCAAGGTGATCACATGTGGCTGTTGTGTGGACTATGTGGATGGATGGGTGGGAGATGCATGGGATTTGGCGGGCCTGGGAGGGGGTTGCCCAGGTGAGGGGGGGGGTGCCCAAGTATGTGGAGGGGGGGGCGCCCAGGTGTGGGGGTCCCCAGGTATGTGGGAGGGTGCCCAGGTGTGGGGGTCCCCAGGTATGTGGAGGGTGCCCAGGTGAGGGGGGGGGTTGCCCAGGTATGTGGGGGGGGGGTTGCCCAGGTGAAGGGGATTCCCGGTTCCCATGGGGGGGGGGGGGAGGGGGGACACCCAGGTGGGGTTACCTGGTGGCGGGGCCGCCCCACGATGGAGGGGAAGACGGCGCGGGGAGCGTCGTCCCCGGCGAACCCGGCCTTGCACATGCCGGAGCCGTTGTCCACCACGAGCGCTGCAATTTCATCTTCTGCCATTTTTACTTTGTTGGGGTTTTTTGTTTCTGCAAAGATGGGGGAGGGGGGGGGACAATAAAGTTTAGTTGGAGTCGTTACCATAAAACACTAAACTCGTGTGTCGTGATCCCGAATGCATTTTCAACCATAATCAAGTATTGGCATCAGCATTTTAAGTCTTGTCTGGATGAGCCGAGTTTGCGTTTAGAAAATATGACTACCCTGGTGATGTAATCTGTTGAATAACCATACATGTGTATCACGCTACACTTAACAATTAGACAACGGTAGTTGTGCATCCATGTTCACTTTAAAGAGGGAATTAATATTAAATTAGGTGCTAGGGACTCCTTATGGCAATTCGCCAAAACTCACACAATGCAGTCGATTGAGAATAGAAAGCGATACGAGTCACGATGAAAACCCCAATTTCCAAAGTGATCCGCCGGCTAATCTATATTAAACACTTCAAACCATTTATTAACACCGATCGATCTTTTTTTTTATCAAACATAATTTTTTATCGAGTAACATTAAAACGCAAAGCAAATCAGTCGGGGCTACATTTTTAATCACCGACAGCGAACGAGTTGCGCCCCCCCCCCCCCAGAAATACTTAGGCTTAGTTAAATTAAAACCATATAGTTTAATTAACTCATTAAAAAAAGTTAAAGTTACGCGCGCAACCAAAGTGGCGGCATTCTCCCGCCTGTCAATGGGAGGCGGCCACCGCCCTTACCCCTCCCCCCTCCACGAGGGGGCGGAAACGTTGACGGCTCATGGGGGGGTCAAAGGGCGCGCCCAACGGTCGCCGATGCCCGTAAATGGTCACACGGCGGCCAGCGCCGAGCCCGCGCCACTGCCATATATGGGCATGCTCGGCGACGCACGCATCCCATTGGTTGCCGGCCAGGGGCGCGCGCCCCCCCTTACACCAACTACAAGCCACGCCCACACCGCCCCCCGCCCACTTCTCAAATCCGCTTAGTGGCGAATTAAGTGACGGTGGTGGGAACGGCGCAGCGTTGCCAACTATGAAAATTAAAATTGCCGTAAGGCTTACACGAATTGGTCCCCCCCCACCACCACTACCGATTTTCTCTCAGGAACAACAACACAAATTGCAGGCATTGCCGATATGCATTAATAATGCGAGTTAAGTGGAGGCAGCAGCAGCAGCTGGGACCGATGGGGTGTTGGCCGCTGTCAAGGGAACAAAAGACCGGCCGGCTTTCAAAAGGACTCGGCGGCGACCCCTCCACCACACAACCAGCAGCCCCAACAACACCGCGGAGAATCTTCAGGAGGCCCCAGCAGCGAGTTAAACATCCAGACACTCCGCAAAAACCTCAACAGCTGCAATTTATTTCAACCCTAGCAACAACAAAAAAACCCCGATCTACACACAAAAAAAATCACGCTTTCACAACATCAAGCGCTGCTGCTTGTTACACACAAGGATAACTAGTTACAAGTTTGTGTTTAAGCGCTAGTTACTCGTTAACAACTCAGCTTGCGTGCATTTCCATAGAGGCCGGGCGTGTCCCTTACCTTTTTAAGAGGCAGAAGTGAGCGTGGGAGACGAGGACGACCGTAGAGCAGCAGCGCACAGACGGGGCCGCCCGCCCGTCCCACCCCGCTTATATAGGCCCGGTCGACCCAAGCGCCATTCCCTTATATGGGCATATTTGGCGAGGCTCGCTCCCCATTGGCTCACGACGCCACGCGCGAGCCCCGAGACGGCTGGGTTGAGAGAGAGGGGGGGGATATGAGGGGCGGGGTAGTGCGGGGGGGGGTGATGCGGGGGAGGGGAGGGGGGGAAGTTAGAGGCTTCCGTTTTCCCCGCTACGGTTGCAAGAAATGCATGGGGGGAGAGTTGGGGGGGGGTGTTTGTGTGGAGTTTTTAGTTCCTTTATCGCTGTGGGCCCCCTTCTTTATCGCGACACGCAAGGCTCTATTGTCCTTAAATGGTAAATTCATTCATCACTCGGGCTGCCTTGCATGAGACTCAAGTTCCAGTGGTACAAAAGTCAATTGAAAGATGACATAAAGGCAAACACGCTGCACTGTAAACTACCATCCCCAAACGCCTCGGGGAACACGCCCTAACTCCACATCATCAACAATCAGCAACCATGATTCACAACTCAACACCGTCAACACCCCATCGCCTCTTCAACACCATGATATGCGTTCCCTTAAGCGCCATAATCATCACATCATCAACACCCATCATTGCCATCAACACCACCACCCCTCATCGTCACCACTGTTGGGAATCCACAACTTGGTGAAATGAAGTTCAGAAAATGAACCAACTGTGTTGTAGCAGGCACACGGCCACTTCGGAAACGCAGGGAGCTCCTATAACTTCTCAATAGTCGGGGTGATGTGGTGGTGGGGGGCAATGGGCCATATGCCGTGCCCCCCTCATTATGCGTCCTTTATTGAAATCCCCCCCCCCCCCAATGCTTAGCGACTTCACCCCAACCCCTGCCACCCCCTTCTACTTAAAACATTCTTACCCCAACCCCCAGCAAATGGCTACGGCTCACTAAAAGGGCATTGTCCATAGAAGCAGAACCTCCGTTCTCTCTCTCTCCACACACGCACACACACGCAGATAAACACATTCTCTTTAGTTCTCATCTATCTACTCGTGGCTTCCCACGCCAAAGCTATCAAACGGAGGGCTTGCATGTGTGGCAGCAAAACCAGCTCTGTTATTGGCACTCCGTACAAACTATGGGGCTGACGTTCGAACACTCAAACAACAACAACAAAATGCGTGCATTGTGGGGTAGCATGCAACGACTGTTGCTCCCATCGGTTGCTTTTGGTGTTGAGTTTGCTGTTGCGTGCAATTGGTTGCACACGAAACGGGGAAGGGATTAAAATGGGGAACTGTGTACAGTTTGACAAGAAATCACTCATGAATGCAGTCCTGACCCAATTAATAATACAGTGAATTATTTAAAAAAAGCGTGGGGGGGGGTAAAGGCGCAGCCCTGCAGCTGCTGGCGGAGGTGGCTCCCACTAGAGGGAGCGCTTGGCGGGCGGGTGGAGGATTCTGTTGTTTGTTTGGCCAGAAGACTTTAACCTCACCACACTCAACCAGCTGGTCGACTGCGAATGAACGACTCAACTTTTGAAGAGGTGAACAGCATCTCGGAACGAGAGGGACGTCCATCGAGGAGGGAGATGGAGCGGTTAATTCAACTCGGATGGGTGGATCACTGCCTAATTGGAACAGCGAGGGACGGCGGTGGCTTCTGGAACCCTTCATCCAGCAGCGGATTGATGGTGGCTGAAGATTATATATTTATGATGATGGACCATTAACAGCGAAAAAAACCACCGCCCTCATCATCATCATCTCTTGTGTGGTGGTGGCTCTGTCAGACGAGTTATCTGTGTGCTAGTTGGCAGTGGGGGGCAGAGGTGGTGCATCTGTCAATCATCTCAGTCTGTTAACCCATAACACCTGGGGCTCTCCTTGCCAGCAGCTGCGAGCCTTCCACGCTTCACCTGCTTTCAGAGTGCACCTAGCCTGGCACAGGCCGGCGTGGTGACGTCCCCGACACTTAGTTGCGAATGTTGGCTGCTGCTGTTGTTGTTGCAGAATGAACGTAAAATGGCATTCTGTTCGCACGCTCTTGAAGATACCAGCACCCAACCACCATCAGCAGAAATAATTATCATCACGGAGCGTCATCCTCTATCCACTGCAGGATGACAGCTTCCCCACGCCGATCCGATTCTCACAATGCACCGGAGTTTTGTATCGATTCCAAGGGCGTGTAACGATCTCCCGCACCCGCCCGCCCGCCCGCGAATCCGCTTGTCTCGATTCATAGTCCGCGATTCGATTCCCTTTCCCCCCCGTTGTGGCTGCAAGGGTTTCCGACGGAGTCGCCGTCTAACGATTCGATTCATGTCGCGTCTTGATTGACAGGTTGCGATTCTATTTAAATAGCAATCGACTTTCTCGTATGGATGTTTTACCATCAAATGTTTTGTTAATATTATTCATCTGTTTGCTCGGCTGTTTTTCCGCCTCGTTTGTAAAGTCGTGTCAGCTCCAAAAGTGAATATGTAAGCGTTTTTCTCATTCTCGAACCGTGCTTTTGACAGTAAAAATCGTCGTAAATACCTGCGGTAGAGTTCGCGTTACAATGTAACTTAATCGATAAAAGCGCAGTGGTTGGTTAGCGCGCTGCGACGTGAACCAATTGAGCCCGAGTTCGATTCCCGGCCACGGTCTTTACATCAGTGGCTTCACGAGTGATACCTCGACACGGTCCTGTGCCCCTAATTCCCCTATAAGCAAGTTCATTTATTTCATTTCAAGTTCATTTATTTGGTATAGCCCTGTGAGCCATTCGGCCCTTGAATCGGGTTCAACCGCAACAAACAAAAAACATGAACAAGAAAACATCTTTGTGCAAACAGAAAATCCAAGAAAAGACAGCAAAATATTGCAGAAAAAGCACCGTATACCAACACTGTGTGCAAAAATCCCAGTGGGATGCAAGTAAAACAACAACAACAACCACAAGACAACTTAGATTAAGGCCATCAGTCTAACTATGTACTACAACAAACAAACATGGAAAAACTAAAAAACTTTTCGAAAATCACCAATGTGGTGAAGTATGGTCATAACACCCCGTATGCCCGACACGGCGTTGTTGGTAGGCATTCATCGAGCAGTGGATTGATGTAAATGTGTCCAGAGATTTGTTGTGCGAGCCCGCTGCCGTAGACATCAGTGACAAAGAGCTTCATAGCTCATCGGATTCCTCCAGGAATACATATTCAGATTCTGTACGGATCATTGGGTGTTACATGACCACGCTGGTTAACATGGGTTGGTGACATCCTTGGCTGAGCCAATTCATTCTCAGGCCGTGATGGTCGTTTTGAGATTGCAGCTGCCCATGTTGGGAGCAATTCCACGGTCATGGTGATGGTGGGGCGATGTTGGTTGTGTTGATGGTGGTGGTTTTGCGAACACTGTACTAGTAATGTTGGCATTGTGATGGTTGACGGTGGTAGTAGTTGTGGGGTTTGGGTGTAGTGATAAAGGTGGTTGTGGTGGTGGTGTTGGGTGGGGATTGGTGGCGTTAAGGGGGTTGTTGGCGATGGGTGTATTCACGGTGCGATGGTGTTGGGGGAGGGATGAATTCGTCCGGGGTGTTGGTGGTGATGGAATTGAGGGAGTGATGATGACCACGGAGAATGTTTGTTGGTGGTGATGGCGATGGCATTGAGGGTGCAATGGTGGTGTATTGAGGGAGCTATGGGTGTGCGAGTTGGTGGTTTATGGTGGGTGATTGTGTGTGTGTGGCGTTATGCAATGTGCGTTCACGTCGGCTCTGACCGGGAGAGTGGGTGGGGAGTTGGGGCAGGCATGAGGAAGTTGCGACGCATTGGCACGCAGCTGATAAGACCTTGCGTAAAGAATTTCCCAGAATTAAAGGCGAACACACGGGTGTGATTTTATTCGCGTTTGACACGACGTACAACTGTGTGTGTGTGGACACAGTCAAGCGCAGATACCAGTGCAGAAAAACATCCATTGTTGCTGTTATTGTGGCATCACGCCTAATGTTACCCAGCCTTCAACAACCGGCACTGACCAGTGTGGTGAAGTATGGTCATATAACAGACAGTCCCCCCTCCCAGCACACAACATGCCCTATTACAAGTGGGACGTCAAATTGGCTGTACACGTTACACAAGGGTGTATATGGCTCTTCTATGCACGTTCATGAGTTGTACACAGGCGAATGAGTATACAGGTGAATGTTGTACACACAGATGCGTACACACGTGAATGAGTTGTCCACAGGCGAATGCGTTTAGGTGAATAAGTACACACATGTGAATGGTTATCAAAGTGAATGAGAACACATGAATATTGTGCAGGTGAATTTTATTTGTTACTAAGTGCACGTGAATCTCTACACAGTTGGTACTAATACGAGTTATATACACACTTATGCATGAACGCACACAGGAATGTTCTCCACACTTGAATGAACACAGGTGAAAACACGCGTGACTGAGTGCACAGGTGAATGAGTACACACAGATGAGTACACACGTGAATGAGTTGAACACAGGTGACTGAGTACACAGGTGTGGGTGGAGCCCGGTATAAACCCAAGCCGACCTTTGGCCAGGTGAAAGTCCATGGGGAGTGGACTACCTTTTTTAGGCAAACTATTTGGCGAACCTACGTTGACAAGAGGTGCACACACAACAGAATAACATCGGGTGCAGCCTTACAAAGGTATAATTTAATAGGCGACGGTTCGGGCCGTGGGCCCTTTATAGCACAAAGGCCATTTGCCCGAAACGTCGCCTCTCCTATATGTCCTTTTAAGGTCACTGCGTTATTGACAAAACGCTTTTAGCACTCTTCTTGGTTCTTTCGGTAAAGCCACGTAGAAGGGAAATAATAAAATAATACAAATAAAACAATAAAATACAATTCTCACAATTGTCTTTTATTATGTTTGAGAATTGTATTTTATCATGTTTTATTTTTGTATTTTATTATGTTTTATTTTTATTATTTCCCTTCGACGTTACTTTACCGAAAGAACCAAGAAGATGAAACCCTGCAGTCACGAAAGCTTTAAATCGAAGCTTTTAGCACTGTTAGGCGCGGCTCCATGGTTACTGCATGGGGGCGGTGGTGATGATGGTGGTGGTAGTGGTAGATGGCGCTGTAAAATCTGGTCAAAAGATAACTCGGGTGACGTGAACCATGCAAATGAGACTTGGACATCGCTTGGCTTTGGCGGCGTGATGGCACCATTTGTTCGTGTCTCACGAAACAATAGGGCTGGCTAAGTTCTCAACAATAGGGCGGCTAAGTTCTCAACAATAGGGCCGCTAAGTTCTCAACAATAGACCCGCTAAATTCTCAACAATAGGGCCGCTAAGTTCTCAACAACAGGCCCGCTAAGTTCTCAACAATAGGGCTGCTAAGTTCTCAACAATAGGGCCGCTAAGTTCTCAACAATAGGACCGCTAAGTTATCAACAATAGGGCCGTTAAGTTCTCAACAATAGGGCCACTAAGTTCTCAACAATAGACCGGCTAAGTTCTCAACAATAGACCCGCTAAGTTCTCAACAATAGGGCCGCTAAGTTCTCAACAACAGGCCCGCTAAATTCTCAACAATAGACCCGCTAAGTTCTCAACAATAGGGCCGCTAAATTCTCAACAACAGGCCCGCTAGGTTCAAAACAATAGGGCCGCTAAGTTCGAAACCTGACTTCGGGCCCATGTGGCTGTTTGGTTGTTCTATGTTGTCGCCTTCTCCTCTTTCATCCCCCGACGGTGTAATTGTGACTTGGTCAAACGTTCCGATGCCCGAACATTTTACCCGCATCAATTATTCAGCTGGGATGACACAGCAGCAGCATGGCCCCCTGCTAAGACACATCTGGGAGGACCATCTTGAAGATCAGTAGGATTCCATGGGTAACATAATAACACGTGCATTTTACAACTTTGATGGTGAAGCTATGGCTGATGATAGACGTGTGGATGATTACGATAACGATGATAATATACCTGCTGTTGGTACCGCTGCTGATGAAAAGTATTAAATGATGATCCGTCAATTAGTTTAGCGGTGGATCGACCGCCGGTCGATGGACCAGGTTCGAACTTTGTGTGGAAGTCAACATTGGTTGTACTATGATCATACTCACCCTCAGCCATAGTAATGGGGAATTTCCACCGCGGGTACAGGGATGTTCATGTTCATTTGAGCAGATCGCTTTGCTTCTGTAGGTGACGATGAAGCCGCTCGTGGTAATCGATGCGTCAATCGATTAACAATGTGCACTTGATATCGCCCGGCTGGGTGTGGCAACTTCACTTGGCAATCGAATTTCGAACCCGGGTCCAGTCAGCTCAACAGAGCCGACATAGGGAGTCGAACTCGGGAGGTTGACACCCACCACGCACTGTACCCACCCACCACCCACTGTACCCACCCACCACGCACTGTACCCACCCACCACGCACTGTACCCACCCACCACCCACTGTACCCAACCACCACACACTGTACCCACCAACCACACACTGTACCCACCCACCACCCACTGTACGCACCCACCACACACTGTACGCACCCACCACACACTGTAGCCACCCACCACACTGTACCCACCCACCACACACTGTACCCACCACACACTGTACCCACAACACACTGTACTGAACTTGAACACACTGTACCCACCCACCACACTGTACCCACCACACACTGTACCTATCAAGTATACAACGCACTGTACGCACTGTGCAACCAAGTTGGCAAAGCGACCGCGCACTGTACTCGTCACCCCCCCCCCCCCACGTGACAGTGCCACTGTACCCTGGAGCGCCACTCCACGTGACGGCCGTGACCTGAACGTGGAGTGAGAACGCCGCCTGCTCTGAGTCGCGTTCGGATTTTTGTTGCCTTTAATTGGGGAGTTTGTGGGGGGGGGGCAGGACGCCAAAAAAAGACAAAGATCCCCCGTATAGCCTTAGCAGACTGTAGGGGCAAGTGCTGTTAGCGAGCACCTATAAAGGCCGGCACGGTACACGAGGGGGTGGGTGGCCAACACCACACCCGACCGCCTTTGTCTCCCCAGTGGCGATGTTTACACACCGCACCAGGTACTGCACTGGGATTGTTGCACAGAGTGTTGGTGTACGGTGCTTTTTCTGCAATGTTTTGCCGTCTTTTCTTGGATTTTCTGTTTGCAAATAGTCACATAGTCACTTTAAGATGTTTTCTTGCTCATGTTTTTGTTTTTTGTTTGTTGCGGTTGCACCCGATTCAAGAGCCGAATGGCTCACAGGGCTATACACCTAATAAATGAAACTGAAACTGTCGTCTGGCTTTAGACTTCTACCCCCGTCGGTTGTCGAGGTCCGGGTTCAGACCCTGCCCAGCCACTAAGCGACCCTTGCAATTGCAAAGGGCCCCGTGGCCAGCAGAGGGCCCCCTAGAGTCACTGCTAGCGAGTGGGTGAAAAAAATCATACATCAAAGGGGCCTCCAACCAAATTTTGCTTAGGGCCCCCAAAGGTCTAGGGCCGGTTCTGTCTGGGTTCCACTCCCACACCTGTGCCTCCTCCGCCCTGCACACCACCCCATCACTACCTCCCCTTCACGATTACAGCTTCCAGGGTGGTCCAGGTGTCTTTTGACGCCCAATTTAATTCTCCAAAACGTAGCTGTGTGTTTAAGTAGGGTTTATTTAGAACAGAAATTAATTTGCAAAAATGGGGAGGGGGGGGATGTAAGGGGTCAATTCATTGTGGGGGTCACAAGACATCTGGACCAGCGTACAACGCTCTTCTCAACCTTAAAGTAACTTAACCCGATCCTCCTGTACCGTAACACGTGTCCCACCCGTCCACAACTTTCCTCTTTCTCAACGCATCCACACCGCTGCATTGCCGCGCGTTCTCTTTCCGATCCTGCCAAGTTGCTTCCACCCCAATCTATAAAGGCCGAACGTTGACATCTTTGCACCACGCACAATACATGCATTCACGGTGGGTTTGCTACACGTATAAAGAAAGGACTGTGCTAATCACCACCTCATCATCATATTCGGGTCGAAGCGAAGTTCTCTTGTGAATATAAATAACGAAGTCGCGTATCCTGCAGAAAGCAGGACAGCCGGAAACCCGCAGCTCGATTTCCTCATCAGTAGATATTTTAAATAAGTAATACAATCGGGCGGTTCTTTATTTATAGTTTATTCCGCTTGTTACCCAAGACGAACCTCTAAACGATATACACTGTGTGTTCCAAATAAATAACAATACCACAAAACACATTCCTGCGGAAGGAGCTGGTAGGAACGTTGGGTTGCTCGGTCAATGGCCAGGGTCAACGGCGGCGTGGTGTATTCCGCAAATATTGCCGACTGTGAGGGTGGGCACAAGCCGGCGTGAGTAGGTTAAACGTTGAGTTTTATAAGGGCACCACGGGGTGACCAGCCCCACCCCACCCAGCCCCACCCCTCCCACCCCCCACCCAGCCCCACCCTCCCCACCCTGCCCTCTCCACCCAGCCCCACCCAATCCCATTTTTGGATGCACGACGGACGGACGGACACAATAATCCCCTGTGGGCTGGTGTAACCAGGAGGTTCCTACCAGAAATAAATGTTAACACGTCTGAGAATTTACACCAATGCCACGAGAAATGTGCCTCCGGGCTCTGGAGACCACCTGGAGAAGATTTCAGGCAATGTGTTGACAACGATGACGAACAAGTGAGGACTCTTTGAAGCTGTTAACGTACATTTGTTACCATCTGACAGTGTATTATCCGTTCTTTTTCCATTAAAAACTATCACATTTTTTTTAAGCACCCTATATTTTCTTTTTTAATGGAGAGTTCCTGACAATTGTTTGCGGTAGGGGGCGATGTTGCTGCTGGGTATGACCCCATGTGAGTCCAGCGGCACAGGTAATAAATAAATAATCACTTCGTCGTTGGGATGTTTGGCCAGGAACGATTCCTCGTACATTGGGTTGTTTAATTTTTTTTCGATTTAAAGCTTTCGTGACTGCAGGGATTCATCTTCATCAAATAATAAAAATAAAACAATCAAATAATGTTATTATTATTATTATTTCCCTTCGTGACTTTACCGACAGAACCAAGAAGATGTTTAATTTTTGTTGTTTTTCTTGTAGCTATGGGAAGAAATCCGGTGAACCCGGAGGAAAGTCATGCAGGGTAGAGGGGAGTGAACTAAACACGCAGTGATGCCCCGAGTCGGGAGACGATCCAATCTCCTTGTTAGCTGCGAGGCAACGAGGGTTAACGAGGGCACATTGCTGGTTCTTATTCTTGGTTCTTTCTACGTCACTTTACCGAAAGAACCAAGAATATTAATCCCTGCAGTCACGAAAGCTTTAAATAAAAAAATGCTGGTTCTGTTAATTTATTAATCGGACCGCGATTTCGAACGCAGCGAGAACATTGATGAAAAAAAAACACGAACTTGACGCTAAATATCGTCGTCATCATGGTCTGCCATAATCCACTGCTGGATGAAGGCATCATCAAGGCTACGGCCCCTGCAACAGGCGATACTCATTCTATCTGCGCGCAGCTGCCACTCTCCGTGATTAAAGTTAGCGACCAGCGATTCGCACAGTTGGCTGCGTGCGGTGCGAAAGAAGTTCAACACTCCGCGGCGACATCCATCATCCTCCATCGCCTCCTGCCCCAGCGCCACTTTGATTCACAGCCCCGACACCTCTGCGTTTTGTGTTGTTCAATCATCGACCGTCACGACACACACCT
This sequence comes from Entosphenus tridentatus, assembly GCA_014621495.2. Taxonomy (NCBI): domain Eukaryota; kingdom Metazoa; phylum Chordata; class Hyperoartia; order Petromyzontiformes; family Petromyzontidae; genus Entosphenus; species Entosphenus tridentatus. Next base: position 1,567,469 of record CM025652.2, read on the forward strand.
ATAATCATTCGCCATCATTCACCCAGCGAATCTGATAATCGATTTTGTTTTTTGTTTGTTGTATCTCCTGTCTGTATCGTCTCGTTCTTATTGTGTGCTAGGAATCCGGTGACCCGAGTTGGATTCCCGCTCACGGCCACCACCGGTTACGATTATCTGAACCGGTCCTGGGCTTTCCCTAGGTCGACTCAGCCTCAAAGGAGTACCTGGTGCGGTGTGTAAACATCGCCACTAGGGAGACAAAGGCGGCCGGGCGTGGCGCTGGCCACACACCACTTCGTGTGCCGTGCCGGCCTTCATAGGTGCTCGCTAACAGCACTTGCCCTAACAGTCTGTTAAGGCTACACGGGGGATCTTTGTCTTTGTATTGCTCCCCCCCCCACACCCTTCATCCCCCGGGGTCTCTCCTGGACGAGAGGGGGCGCTCACAGTTCGAGTGACGTGAATCTGACGTTTAATCGTCATCACATGGACATTATCATTAGCGAAAGCATCGCCACCACCAGCAGCTTCATTATCATCACCTTATTCATCATGATCGTGATCATCATCAGAGGAAGTGGCAGCTTCATTATCACCATCAGTATAGCTTTCAACATTACCAGGTTTTTCATCACTACCATAATCATTACCATCGCCTTATCCATTTTAGACACCATCGTAGACTGGCATTATTGTTAGAGACGTTTTAATAATCATCATCGCCATTATCAGTACCATGATCGCGAACTTTAAAGTGTTTGTGTGCGTGTCATTACGTTTTTTTGCTGTGCATGTGCCAAATCATCACATTTACACGATGGACACCATTGCAAACGAGGCGTCCCATCTCAAGTGATTTTTCGCGGTGAAATATTTTAATATACATCATAATAGTAAACTTCATCGCTTTACTGACCCGCCCCTACTGGACATTTGTGACAAAGAGCTTCATTGCTCGTCGGATTTTTTCTGCAGTTTAAATACATTTTTTTTTCTAAAATAAAGATTCCGATTCTTCATAATCACTGCCATTATCATCGTCTTGAGCATCATCATCATTATCATCAGCTGGGTCGCTATGCACGTGGTCAGTAATCTATTGACTGTGTAATAGATTTAGAACATGTGATGGAGCATTTCCACGTGATACCATCAACATAGAAACTGCTCTGTATTCTAATGCAAGGATGATAACCTAAAAGATATGAAACTTGATTTGAAACTTGATTTGAAGCTTTCGTGACTGCAGGAATTACTCTTTGGTTCTTTCTGTTAACGATATGAATTGCTTCCAACATGTATTTATTAAAATGTTTTAATTGAAAAAGAACAATCAAACATAGAACAATTGTTAAGTTAAATGCATAAAGTTATAATAATAAAAAATAAAACAATTCCAATAAGAAAGTAATAGGACTTTTCAAATCGCAAAAAATCGCAGCCGTTGCGATTTGATAATCGCGTAGTTTCAAATTGCGATTTCGATTTGAAATCGATTCATCGTTCAGGCCCACTGTAATCCTCCAGCACTGTAGAGGCAGCCAGAATTGGCGGATCACTCAGTTATCATGAAACTCCCTTCGCGTGGGCATCGAGGGGGTGCCATACCCTGGCTTGCCAGGAGAAAGCGGTACAGCAAGTGTGGACTAATCTCCATCTGTTCCATCTGCACGGGATGAGAGTGTTTCCCCTCGCACGCGTGGTTTTACTCCCGAGTGCTCCTGTTACCTGCTCCCCACGTGAATAAGGAAAATAATAATAATAATGATAATAAACACAAATCATTAATTGTGGCTAAAAACATCTTACGAATAAAATCCAAATGTAGCAGCAGCAGCAGCAGGTGACGGAGTGGGAGCCAAGGGAGGGAAACACCCCCGGGGGAGGCAAAGACCGCCCCGGAGATGCAGCGATGAGATCAACCCAAGGTCCAGAAACGAGACTTTGGAATCACAGGCGCGATGGTGTAGGGAGCTCTTTGTCGAGCAATAGGTAGACCATGACTGATTATGATAATGATCGATTTGTAAAGCTAATAATCTTGCAGCAAGATAACTGAGAATGACCGATTTATAAAAATAATAATCTTGCAGCAAGACAACTGAGAATGACCGATTTATAAAACTAATAATCTTGCAGCAAGACAACTGAAAGAGCACTTAACTGTCACAGTGAAACAAAATAACAGCAATGCAAACCATTCCGAATGCTATTCACAAAAACAAATGAAACAACAGTTGATATAACGAATTTAATACCATATAGAATAAATACTGATTAAACAACACGATAACGTGCTATTACTGATATCATTGTAATGCAATACCATTCCATTTAGTAATACTGTACTGAACCAATGCTCATGAAGTGCCAGATGCCTATAGGCAAGGACCCTGTCTCTGTAAGATACATAGAGCAATGGTTACACAATCAAGTTAGTGTTGGAGTATGCTGCGTTGTGCCTTTTTCGATTCGACGGAATGGTGCCAGGCCATGCTGTCGTTATAGCTGGTGGGCAAGTTGCCAGGCTACGTCATCGTTATAGCTGGTGGGGAAGGTTCCAGGCTACGTCATCGTTATAGCTGGTGGGGAAGGTGCCAGGCTACGTCATCGTTATAGCTGGTGGG
>CM025652.2:1654206-1672015 GCA_014621495.2 Entosphenus tridentatus
GGGGGGAGGTTTGAGAAATGTGACGTCACATTAAAATGCGCAACTTTAAATATAGACAACACGTTCTACTTAATTAAATAGACTTTTTAAATAAATGTTTTCTCCTACAACATCAGAGTGCAGCGCCACATTAAATACGCACTTCAATGACAATAGTTTAAAGCGATTTTAAGCATGTTTTTTTTTTGGGGGGGGGAGAGCTTTGTGACGTCATATTTGAGGAGGGGGGGGTCAAAAATCGTCCAAAATCGCGTGACGTCATTTATGGACGGCCCCTAAACACAAACAAACAGACAATGTATTTGTTGCACGCATTGAAACGGCTGTACGCCGTATGAACCAATGGGCATCAAGCGTACGGGTTGAGGCGGTGTGCCTCAGAGAGACCCCCAGAAGAGAAGTTCAGTGGAGACCCCCCTCAGCAAGACCCCTCGGCGTGGCCGTAGCCATGACAACAGTGAGCGCGTGGAGCCTGGTGAGGGAGGGGCGTGGCAAGGCGGGGCTGGGCGGAGCCTCCCGCGCGGTGACGTAACCGTCAGAGTAGCCCCGCCCACTCAAACTGTTATCCCTCCGCGGTAGTGGAGCCCCTGAGGCCGAGTTACCGCCCTGCAGCGAACGCCGCCTCCGCCGCCGATCACTGTGAGCCCGCTCGTCCTGCTTGTTCGCCCCCCATCGATCCACGGCTGCGAGAAGGTCGGTGGACGAGGTGGACGAGGTGAAGGTGGACGACGACGACGAGGAGGACGAGGAGGAGAAACACGGTCGAGACGCGGGTGAGTGGAGTTGCGAGGATAACGGAGGAGCCGAGGCGGGCGCCTCTGCGCCCTTTCACGAGTCGCCGTCTCTGGCTGCCACACTTTTTGTAACACGACGACTCGTAACATTCGTAACATCACTCGTAGCATTACCGCCAAGACAATACAGCAAACTCGTCGCTATTCCTCCACGATACATTCACCGCTCGCCAATGCACTCGGCCGCTTCAAGGCTGCTGCTCAACGCTTACGATGACGACTTCGCCACTAAGGGCTGAACGATTTGAGGTAAATAATCTTAATTGCGGTTTGATTTGCGATTAAATGTGTTTAAAGTCATGCTTCGGTTCAATGTTAATTGTGTAATGGATTTAAAACATTTTATACGGAGCATTAACACATGAGTCCATCAAAATATGAACTGCTCTATATATTGTAATGCAAAGATGATAACTTAAAAGATATTAATTGCTTCCAACGTGTATTTATTAAAATGTTTTAATTGCAATAGAACAATCAAACATAGAACAATTGTTAAGTAAAATAAAGTTGCAATAATAAAATAATAAAACAATTCCGATAAGAAAGTAACAGGACTTTTAAAATTGCAAAAAAATCTCAGCCTTTGCTATTTGCTAATCGCATTGTTTCAAATTGCGATTTCGATTTGAAATCGATTAATCGTTCACCACAACAGCGAGTTCCGTTTTAATTTATTTAGTATATCCCTGTGAGCCATTCGGCTCTTGAATCGGGTGCAACAAACAAAAAACAAAAACATGAACAAGAAAACATCTTAAAGTGAAATTTCGATTTAAAGCTTTCGTGACTGCAGGGATTCATCTTCTTGGTTCTTTCGGTAAAGTCACGTAGAAGGGAAATAAAATAACAAAAATAAAACATAATAAAATTGTCACGACGTTTCGCTTGCGTTGTGGCCGAAACGTCGTGAGAATTTTATTGTTTTATTATTTCCCTTCTACGTGACTTTACCGAAAGAACCAAGAAGATCTTAAAGTGACTACGCGCAAACAGAAAAATCCAGGAAAAAACTGCTAAAAATCATCCAGAAAAAGCACAGTACACCACCAACGCTCTGTGCAAAAATCCCAGTGGGATGCAAGTCAAACAACAACAACAACAACAACCACAAACAACCACAAGCCGCAACAACAACCACAAGCCACAACAACAGACGCGGCTGCTTCTGCGGCCGTCTGGAACGTTCTCTCCTTCCGATATTATGAAGCCGCTGGCGGCTACGACGCACTTTTTAAATCATCATCATCATCTAGATCGATAAACAACAACGGTTCTTGAGAGCTGTTTTGTGTTTTAGTTTTGATGAACCTCGAACGCGCATCACCGATTAGCGCGGTTAGTTAAGTACGGTGTGGAAGAAGTTCAACGCGCACATGATTCACTACTCACTATTGCAATACTGCTCCACTCCGCACACACTCATGAGCTCACTAATTGCGCTCCCATTAACACCGTCTGTGACGACGACGACACACTGGCACCCCCATGCGACTCGCGAAATCGCGAGCACGGACCGACGCTTAACTCCTGGCACGCGCTCCTGTGTATCTACAGTATGTTGAACTTTCGCACCGTGCGTGGCCAACGGTGCACACTCACCGGTGCTCATCATTGGTAGGCTCACCACGCCGACTACTTGGCAGTAACCCTCACCGCTACGCACACCCCAGTCAACCACAGCACTTGCTCTTACGACGAGCACATGGCTAGCTCGTATTGTGTCAACCCATACGGTTTACCCCGTATTCTTGCCCAGAGAAATTGAGTTTTCAGGTCCATACGGCGTACAGCCGTTTCAATACGGGCAACAAACAAATTTTTTGACTATTTGTTTATGTTTCTCCCTTGTGATGGGATCTTTGTAGGATGAACGTTGAGATTTATAAGGGGCCTCGGGGTGACCAATAAGGTCTGAATTTGTCCGTAATAAGTTAGGTGCTGATAAGGAGTTGACAGGTATGCAAGCTTGTCACACGCATTGTTGTTATGCTTACCATTCATTCTACAAGTGTCAAGTTCGTTGTGTTTAACCAGGCAGGTACAGGAAGTCAAGAAACCAGGACCGGGTCTCATTTACAACAGTGGCAGCTACTAACACGACTGGATTAAGCTCCCTGGCACACTCACTATACCACACACACACACAACTCCACTCGCTAGCACACAACGACACTTGCTACGAGTAACATTCACCATCGTTACGCCACGTACTCCCGCGGCTACACTGTCACACTACAATTCACACTCGGCATCCTCATCAGCAATCCGCTCCCTACGTCACTGCAGTCCAGTTTAATCAACATCATCAGTAGCTTTACAACCACCACTGCTATCATTATCATCGGCAGCAGCAGCTTCACAACCACCACTATCATCAGCATCATCTTGCCAACAACCACTGCCCTCATCATCAGCGGCAGCAGCAGCAGCTTCAGAACCACCACTATCATCAGCAGCAGCTTTGCAACCACTGCTATCATATGCACTACAGTACGTTAGTAAGTAGCTTTACAATCATCACTGCTATCATCAACAGTAGCTTTAGAACCATCACGACTATCATCAGCAGCGTCACAATCATCAGTGCTATCATCATCAAGAGTAGCTTTAGAACCATCACTGCTATCAATCATCGGCAGAAGCATCATGACCACAGCTACTTTCATCCTCATCAAGCGGGAATGATGAAGATGATGTGCTGCTCTATTTCAATGAGACCACAGATGTTCAGTCGTGATCTTACATCAACACCCGGTCCCCAGAAGAACATGGAGTAATCTTCCATCATCTTCACCTCATCATCAACACCCATCATCATCACCATCGCCTCACCCACACCTCACATCCCCCCCCCTCTCCGCCAATCTCTTCCGCTCTCACCGTAATCCATCATGTCCTCACCCACTCCTCCCTTTGACCTCATCCCTTCATCTACATGCCATCTTCTCCCCTCATCCCTTCCCCATCTCCTCCGTCTCCCCTCCTCCCCTCGCGCGACCCCCGCTGGGCCCTGGTTGCCGAGAGACCGTGGCCACTGCTGCTTGAAGATTTCGAGGCCCTGGCGCCGGAGGGAGGAGGGTGCCCAGAGAGAAACCCCCCCCACCCCCCAGCCAGACATCACCACGGGAAGACCCCACGATGAGTCATGTGGAGTAGGATGCCAAGCAGCAGGGGCTCACTGGGATACCAGGCTTGCTTGGTTAATGTGTAACCTGGTAATTGGTTTAGCCGCGCGTGTAAAAGCTCCCAGGTTGAGTCGTATTCACGAGAGATCTTATCTTTGATGGCAATAACAGTAATAGTAGTATTACTACTAGGCTTGTTTACTCACGAATGCCTCACTGAGCCTCAAGACTTCTCTCAGGAGGGTCCTGGTATATTTCTGTAGTAGGGGGCGATGATTTCTATGTGATCTGCGAGTCATCTCGAACGTAACTTGTCCTTTTAAAAGTTTTGCAAAATTACAGTGTGACAACCAGCATGGCGAAGCAGTATTTTATGGTTAATGCACCCGCATGAGCTGTTTCTGAGATTGCGTCAATTGCACGCGAGGTCTTTATCTAACAGGGTTTTTGTTTTGCATTCTTGTTCGTTTTCTGCAGCCGCTGCGCTGACATTGCCGTCGTCTGAAACCTTCGACGGCGTCGCGCCGCCGGAGAGATAAACTGCCCACCCCCCGCGAAAGCCAGCGCCACGCACAACAGCTTCCTGTCACGACGACGAGCGGCGGGTGTGCGATCGCGTGCCCACTGACGGGAGGCCCGAGCGCGGCGGTTGACACACCGCTCTCCCCGCAATGGTCTCGGCTGCCACCACCTCTGCCGCCGCCGTGTGCCACAACCCCCCGGGACCGTGACGCACCGTGGGGAAAAAGCGCCCTCTGCAGCCAGCGCCACCGTCGTCCCCACTCGCGCCCCCCAACTCCGCCACCTGGCTCTGATTTCCTGGAATGTAAACTTCGAGTTCAGGAGGAAGTTACTGGCTGACTTTCAGCACGACACGTGTTACGGGTGAGTTGTGGTGGTGGTGGTGGTGGTGGTGGAGAGGTGGTGGCGGTGCGGATAATCACGGGAGGTGACCGCGGTGCGTTTGTCGTAGCCGCGCTTCAGCCGGCCGAAACTTCCGACGCTGAAACCTTGGTCGCCGCCGCCGCGTTCGCTTGGAGCGGCCATGCCGATCCGAAGGTCGTTCGCTCCGGGCGCTGCCCAGCCGAACAAGCGGCACTCGCGCTTGGACCTCACCCCGGACATGATCAGCGGGCCCATGGGTGACTTCCGGCACACGATGCACGTGGGCCGCGGCGGGGACGCGTTCGGCGACACGTCCTTCCTCAAATCCGACTCGAAGGCGCCGGACGCGGCCCCCCCACCCCCGCCCGACGCCGTTCCTCCGCTCCCTCCGGGGGGCACGCGTACCTGGGCGGCGGTGCCCGAGGGGGACGAGCGCGAGCAGCAGCCGGCACTGCCGCCTCAGCCACCGCCACCCAAGAAGGAGAGCTTCCTGGCGCGGACGCTGCGCGCGAGCAAGCGGTCGCTGTCGGCCAGCCGGCGGAGCAGCCGCGCCTGCTCACCGGCGCCGTCACGCCCCCTCTCCCAGAGCGGATCGCTCCCCCAGCTGCAGCAGCAGGACACGGGCGAGGGCGTCGGCGGCATAGGCGGCGGCGTCGAAGACCGCGGCGCCGGAGGCCCGGGCGTCCGCGCGAGCCTCACGCGCAGCGAGTCGGCCGAGGGGCCCCCGTCCCAGCCCATGTTCCCCGTGAAGCAGAGGCCACCGCTCGTGGGCCAGCGGCTGCGCCCGTCGCACACCGACGGCGGAGGCGGCGCGGGCGGCTCGGGCCCCGTCAAGGCCGACCACCGCATCTTCGGCGAGGGCGGCGGCGGCGGCAGGGCGAACGGCGTTGCACGGGGCGGCTCGGTTCCCGACAGCCCCCCGCCGATGCTGAAGCACGCCGAGTCGGTGCTGTCCTTCCACGTGGACCTGGGCCCCTCCATGCTGGGGGACGTCCTCGGCGTCATGGAGAACGAGAAGTTCTTCCACGGCGGCGGCGGTAGCTGCTGCGACGACGACGACGAGCCGCCTCTTCAAATCGACGAGAACCTGGAGTTTCTCGGCACGGAAGACGACGCGGTCGTGGGGCTCGTGTCGGAGCCTTTGGCCCCACGCTGGGAGGGCAGGTTCGGGGGCGGCGGCCACGCGAGCTCGGGGGCGGAAGCCGGCGCAGGGCCCAAAGAGGACGATGAGGACGACGACGACGACAGCTCATCGGCGGCCTCCGTCGACTCGGTGCTGCTGTCGCCCACCACCGTCCGCACCCAGGTGTTTGGCGACACGGATGATGAAATCCCCGTGTAGGAAGGCACAAGCGGCTTCCCGCGTTGCAGCTGTAAGGGTTTACCCGGCCGAGGAAGAGAGGGAGGGAGGGAGAGCACACACTACTTGACTGTTTTCTACCAAATGCGCATATTGTCGAGGAGAGAGAGGACCGTTGAGTTTTAACGAGAGGGCTTTTTTTTTTACACTCCCATTAATATTTGTTTTTATTCTCCAGTGATTCTTTGTGATGCTGTGCACCAAGGGATCCGAGTCGTTGGTGTAAAATAAACAAGAACAAAGCGACTGAAAGGGGTGCTCGTGAGATTGGGCAGCGCCATTGCTGCACAGGACGTTGGGTGGCGGTTTGCGGCGAGCATTGTTCTAAACTTGACGTTTTAAGGTTTTTGATTCGGGCCGTTAAACCAAATGCAACGAGGCGCGGTGGCAGCCAATCGGTCACCAGCGCGCCCGCCCCCAGCACTCCACCCCATCCCGTTCCGTCTTTCTCGTGTGCGCGCCGTCCCCAGCGCTGCACGCTGTCCGATCTCGTCACGCCGGGAGAGACGGGGCGGAAGACATCGCGCTGATGGTGTGTGCGTGTGTGTGGAGCGTCGTCGTCGTCGGAGCAGTGCAAGCGCGCTCCGCGATTTGCCGTGACGCGCTGCTCCATAAATCACGCGGAGCGGAGCGGTCGGAGGCGCTCGAGCGCGTCATGACGGTGCGGGCAGGGGGGGGCGATTTACGGCAGGTGCGCGAGAGATTCAAAAACCGCAGTTTGTCACTTTGCTTTTATCTGTAAGTCAACGGACGACATGTGGCAGATAAATTGCTTTCGCTCACTTAGCGGGGGACGTTTGATTTAAATGTTTCTCTTTTATTCTTTTTGTCCCCTTAAGGGGCGTGAGCTGTCTTCCGTGTCCCGTTGGGCATGATGACGGCCCGCCCTCGCCCCTTGCCTCGTGTCAATTGGCGACTCGGATACTTTTCAGCCATTCCTGCGAAATCAAAACGTAAACCGTGTGACCAGGGTACAGCTTCTCTAACGAAGTTGCGTTCCACTTAGGGCTAATTCTTTTTTAAGTACTCGGCGTGAGGAAGGTCGCCCATTGGTAGCTGCGTGACTGGGGGTTAGGCGGGGGGGGGTGGTTAAGCGTTTTGTTATAAGTGCCCCCTTAAAGTGGCGCCGCGTGAATGAGCGGTGCTAGAACGGCCCACTCTAGACGGCACAGTGCACGTCGTCCACTCAAGACGGCACAGTGCGCGCCGTGTTGATGTGCCAACCGTGGGAACGCTGTTCTGGCTTGGCGGCAGCTGGCGCCGCTCGACGGCAACAACAACAACCTCTGGGGTGTTTTGTGAGGTTTTTCTTTATTCTTCCCGTGTTGTGTTCAAGTTGCGGTGCAACCCGCTCGTGCAATCGCCACGACAAGCCGAGTCGGGAGATGTTCATCGTGGACCTAAGACGGAACTTTAGGGTGCGGTGGCTGAGGCTCCAGTATCACGGCCACGCTGAGACGGCTGTGCGTTGGTACGTGCGGGTCAGCGAGCGCGCCTGAACATGCAGTGCTTCCTCGGTAGCCTAGAACAACGGGCGTCGGGATCGACAAGCCTGTCGACCGGCACGATGTCCCGGTGTGCGATCAAGTAGGCGTTGGTTAGTGTAGCGCTGCGCGTTGTGAACTCTTAACTACCTAGTGTTTTAAAGTGCTGACCCCGTGTGTGCAAGAGATCGGAGAGAGGGTGGAGGGGGACACCAGGGTATGGCTGGTGTTAAACTTTGCGTGAATATCTTGTGAAGAATTCTGATGTGGTTATGATGTTCTTAAGAAGTGTTGAGGCTGCTCACTCGAGTGGTTTAGTGGACCAAAACGGGACCCCCCTCCCCGCCACACCCTGCCCCTGCCGCATCTCCCCTTTTACACTCGAATATTTTCAACACATTTGTGCAGCGCGTTGTGAAAATCCTGGATCGTTCTAAAACTCTGCGTTTCGACGAACGCTGAAACGGGAGGCTCACCTGGGTGCGTGAACTGTACTCTCAGGCTCGGCCCGAATTCCCACAGTGGCACCCCCCCCCCCCCTTACTAGGCCGAACCGGCCCCCACTAGTCCTAAGGCGAGGGCTGGTTTTGGCCTTCTAAGGCCGCTGTGGAAACTCGAGCCGAGCCTAACGGGTCCCAGCAGTGGAAAGCTACCGGGCTCGAACCGGCACCCCGCGGGCTCACAAGCGAGCGGAACCCCTCCTACCGAGAGCCGCAAGCTCTCGCCGACGTCACCGCGGTCATTGCAGAAGCGTGGAGGGGAGGGGCGGATGACAGGCGTCCCTCTCTCGCTCAGTTCGGCCTCGGGGCAGCTTATCGATGCCATTGAAACACACGGTGCAAATTACAGGATGAATAGGTACTCGATTTCGAAGAGCCTAACATCCCGAGCCCTCTTTTAAATATTAAAAACTTTTATGAAGTCACGTCGGTGCTGTGGTGGGGGGGGTGGTGAGCGTGAAGGGTTATCCCCATGAAACCTCGTTCCCCGTCGTTTCTGGGGACACGGATTGCCTTCGTACCGTCGATGCCGCAATGCTCTACGAGCCATTCCTTGGCGTGGCCAAGTGGAGTGGTCATGGAAATGCAGCTCTGCGTATTGACGCGAGCCTCTGAGATTTGCCAAATGGCCGTCGTGGGGAGCCAAAGCCCATCGCCGCGATGCTGCCAGGGTCACACAGCAGCAGCAGCAGCGTTGCTCGTCGGAACTTTCTCGACCCACCCAGTCTTCGTGCACCCCCCCCGCGCCCCCCACCTCTGTGCCTTTTGCGTGTCTTACCAATCGCGTTTCAGTTGCAGTTTGAGCCGGATTGGTAAGCAGGAAAACACCTTGTTACAGTACTGGCTGTGGCGAGGACTGGAGCTTGAGAAGTCTTCATCTCCCTGCGAGCTTGGGCTCCGCACCACCGTGGCGCGGCGCCAGCCTGATGATCGTCGCCCCCTCGGTGATCGTTGCGATTGGCCGCTGGTCGCTAAGGCCGCTGTGGGCCACTACGGGGGTGTGGTGGGATGGGGGAGCAAGTGGGTTTGGACGCGTTGTGTACGAGTCGCGTTGACACGCATGGCATGACAAGTCCCCGTGGAGGTTCGCGGGAGGCAGCTGTGCCTGCACTTGTTGGGCACCGACCGGTTTTGTGAAATCACTACACGGGGAACTTCCTCATGCGGCGGGGGGGGGGGTATTTTGTAATTGTGCGGGCGATGGGAGCGATGATAATTCTGCCCCCGAGTGACCAACGAAACAGAAAACGTGGCTGGGAAAGAAATGGTGAAAAGCGGTCAGCCGGGATTTAATAACCCTCGCGCAGACAAACTCGTGCGGGAATTGAACTGCGCGCAACGTTTGGGTGTGATCTAACTGGACGTTTTTTTTTACTCTCGTTCCATAACAATAAACCCAACACCCCCCCCCCAAACAACTCGTACATTCCCACGAAGCGTTCAATCCCCTTGCGGGGCCGCGTTCTGTGGAGTCATGTTTCTGTCACCGCGGCTCGGGCTCTTCCCAGGGACCGTGGCCGCTTGGGCGAACGGACCTCGTGTTTGTGTGGCTGGCCATGAGCCACCCCCCTCCCATTGTGCCTGCTTTGAACGCCTTCGTGTATGACGCTTCCCTTTGTTGAAGTGCTGTAAGTTTTTAAAGTACATTCCGCAAGATTAGTCTCGAGTTGTTTCTTGGTGGTTTTTTTTGTTTTAAAGAGTAACCTAGTATTTGAATATTGCAACAACAACAAAACTGAACAGGTACGACCACCGGATACCGTTTTCGCGAGACGAGACGGTGAGATAGGATGGCGCTGCTTGTGTATCAATGATGTTGACAGGTGAGGGAAGTGGGGGCGCTGTGAGGTGGAGGCGACGTCTCGAAACGCGTGACGGTCAGGCTTTGTTTGGAAGACGTGCGCGATCTCACACCGGTTGGTGACGCAGCCCGTCTGTATTGTGACAGCCCGTCGACCATAAGCCAGCATTCGGAAAGACGCGTCGTGCCGAACGCTTGGCCGGGTAAATTGTCCCGTGATGGCACGTGCGTGCATATCGACGACCCGAAGTTAAACGTGACGCTTCCCTCGTCCTGGTGATAGGTTTACGTTGGCAGCAGCAGCAGCAGCAGCAGCGGCAGAGAGTGCAATTTCGGCAAGTGACAATTGTTGCACTGTACCTGATATGCTGCCACTTTCTACGCCTCCCCCGCCAACTCGCACTGCTTGGCGAAGTCGAATGACCCTCGCGAAACCATCCCGAGCGAGGAGGAGGAGGCCTTCATCCAGCAGTGGATTGGCAATGGGTTCTGTACATGTGCGTCGATTAAAGCACGTGGGTGGGGGGGGTAGACGTGCACATGTTCCACTGTTTCTCGACTTCAGTCCTCGCCACGCCACAGCTGTGCGTGTGTGTTTTTACAACCAGAAAGCATACGCAGCGCCATGTGTGTGTGAATAGAAGCGATCGGAGTGGGGGGGGGGAGAGGTTGGTGGGGTCGTGATGGATGGACTGGAGTTGAGAAGCCGCTGCTGTCGAGAGTTTGAAGAGATGGAGGGGGCCCCTTTTGAGAGTGTGTTAATACAACAACACAAACAACAAAAATAATAGAAACCGGCCACTTGAGATGTTTCGCTCAGCCGGCGAGAGGTGGTCTCAGGACTCTCCTCCGACTGCCTTGTGGCGGGGGGTTCAACAGCTCCCCGCGTGTGCCCTCTGTGTCTTCACCAGAGTTGCTGTTTTAAACTTGCCCTATGCGGGACGAGCTCGCGGGAGACGCGCACAGTGGAGAGGCTGTTCTTCAATGCAAGCGATGCTGTTTTTAACTACAATTATAGTGTGGGAATTGGGGGGGGGGGGGCTGTTTATTAATTAATTGTAAAGTTGTGGGACCCCCCCTATTCCTTCAACCCCCCTGGGCTGTTGCTGTCACTGAAGCGAGGGCACGTGGTACGACTCTTGTAAATACCCGTGTCGCGTTGTCGCATAATAAAGTGTTAGCTACTAAAACTGGCTTCCTTCCCGTGTGTGTGTGTGCGTGCATGCCGCGCGAGTGTTTTCTGGTGTGCGCAACGCCGTCTTGGCCGCAAGCTCGAGGCGGCCCGTGCGGCGGCGTACGGCGCGGATCGAAGATGAACACGGAGGCACTCGCAACCAATATTACCCATAGAGGTGTTTGGGTTACGTCACGTAAATATAAACGCGGTCGTTAAACCCGCCACCACTCGACGCAGCCAATTAGTATGGTTTGTCACGTGAACAACACATTCCTGCGGAGGGAGCTGGTAGGAACGTTGGGTTGCTCGGTCAATGGCCAGGGTCAACGGCGGCGTGGTGTATTCCGCAAATATGTTCGACTGTGAGGGCGGGCACAAAAAGGCGCGAGTAGGTTAAACGTTGAGTTTTATAAGGGCACCACGGGGTGACCAGCCCCTCCCCACCCAACCCCACCCCTCCCAGCCCCACCCTCCCCACCCAGCCCCTCCCTGCACGACGGACGGATGGACTGACACAATAATCCCCTGTTGGCTGGTGTAACCAGGAGATTCCTACGAGTAAAACATGCCAATGTGTAACTAGGACAGCACACTGGTGTGATGCAGAGTAAACCCACAACATTTAAAACCCTTACTATTTAGCTGTTATGGACATAGAGTAGCAACATGTTTGTTACAGCCGTTTGTGCCGATCAACTGCTGATTGAAGGCCCTCCCTTTGCCGCCGTGGTAATGAAGATCGCTTGAACCATAATTCGTCACGCCGGGTTAATTTGTGCGGGTTGGTGATGGTTGGGTGGGGTCAAGGACTTGGTTCAGATATCCCCGATCTAGCTGTGACGAGGAATTGAACTCGGGTCACGGGATGTATCGTGCAGTGCCCTAACCACTTTGACACCACCACCACTGCTTCCTGCCACACTACCAATTGCAGTCGCTTATATATAGCTTTTTTATGCCATGTTAAATGCACTGCTTCGGCAAACCTTTACGATGAATAATAATAGGCTTGAGAATAGGTTTTCCCCTTTTTTCTGGCTACAAAACAGGTGTTAAGATACTCTTTGGTTCTTTCGGTAAAGTCATGTAGGTAGAAAAATAATAGATCACGACGTTTCGATCGCAACACAAGCAATCGTCATCAGGTTTGTGGTTCCTGCAGTCACGAAAGCTTCAAATGAAGGTGTTAAGATGTTTAAAACACCAAACAGAAGCTTTTACAAGGAATCATGTCTGCATTAACCACAATACTTGTTGTCAGAATGCAATCAAAAACATACTCTGATTTTATATGCATTGTCTTTGAAACTGATTGGTCCACACCAGAGACAGCTTTAAATAATAATAGGCTTCCTACAAACAAGGAGGATTGTTTTTTATTTATCACCGAGGAGAAAAGAAGCACGACGTTTCGGCCAACTGGCCTTCTCCAGGGGCAAGAGAAGGCGGCAGCTGACTTGTTGGTCGGTGGCAGTTGTGTAAACTACCTCGAGTGGGGAGTTCAGTGTATGTCACTTGGAAGCGGCACGGTTTAGTACTCGACGTGTGGTTTCTCTGTGCAACGCGCCACAGATCTCGCACCTTCCTGTTGGATTCAAGGAATGAAAATGACCGTGCTGGCAGTCGTGAAACAAATCCAGTGCATAAAAAATATAATCGAAAATCCACCAAAGCAATCGTAAACAATCACGTACGCCACAGCTTTACGTGTGGGCAATGTGCCGCATTCAGGGTGTCGAGAGAGATTTGTCTTTAAAATGACACTTTACTCTGTGGGGCCCTGAGAGAAAAAAATGTTGAGTGGGTTTATTTCATTTGTCACACGGATGGTGATTCTGTTGAGCCAGCTCAACGGAATCATCGGGGAGATCCGTGGTGCTGTGTGAGCACAGGAGCGCCAGCAGCAACAACAACGACAACAACGTCCATATTATGGGAACCTCATTTGCCAGTAAAAATATGATAATTGGTTTTTTACCCTTCTATCTGGAAACAAAACTGACACCTTTTTACAAGGAGTCATGTTTGCATAGACCGCAATACCTGCAGTCATAATACAAACAAAAGACATAACTCTGATAATGTGCACTGTCCTTGAAGTTGATTGGTCCACACCCGAGACAGCTTTCCTTAGAGCCTAGTCTCACATGGGTTGGACCAGATGACGCCAAAAGGCGCACAACTCAAAGACAATGCACCATCAGAGTATGAGAGCTCGGGGATAAGCCTTTACACTATGGGAACCTCATTTGCCAGTAAAAATATGATAATTGTTTTTTTTACCCTTCTATCTGGCAACAAAACTGACACCTTTTTACAAGGAGTCATGTTTGCGTCATCTGGTCCAACCCATGTGAGACTAGGCTCTAAGGAAAGCTGTCTCGGGTGTGGACCAATCAACTTCAAGGACAGTGCACATTATCAGAGTTATGTCTTTTGTTTGTATTATGACTGCAGGTATTGCGGTCTATGGAAACATGACTCCTTGTAAAAAGGTGTCAGTTTTGTTGCCAGATAGAAGGATAAAAGACCAATTATCAACGTCCATATTGCCACGAACGGGCCCAGTCAAGAGCGATTGCGCAACTAGGGCAAGCGAGGAATGTGACGGTCGTGAACGTTTTGGGCGATGGCCCTTGATCAGGCGGTGGCGATGTGTTGACTACCTCGCCTGGTATACAGGAGGTCGTGGGTTCGATCCCGACCCTGATGCCTGCTGCTGTATTTTTGGAGTTTGCGTGTCTCTCTCTCTCATCATCATCACGGTGGCTAGGAGATGTGAACTACCTCGCCTGGTGTACAGGAGGTCGTGGGTTCGATCCTGATCTTGACGCCTGCTGCTGTATTTTTGGAGTTTGCGTGTCTCTTTCTCATCATCATCATCATCATCACGGTGGCTAGGAGATGTTAACTACCTCGCCTAGTGCACAGGAGGTCGTGGGTTCGATCCTGATCCTGACGCCTGCTGCTGTATATTTGTAGTTTGCACGTTCTTCCATTGGCCGTGTGTAGATTTTTCTCCGGGTCTTCCGGTTTTTCCCTCCACATTTAGAATCGACGTCACGCGTTAGTAGAGTCGTTGGCTGCTATCAATTTCCACTCGATGATCAGCCAACATCGTTGAGCCGTCATTTGTGATAGCCAGGTCGCTTCTGACAAAGAGCTATAGCAGCCTTGCCAAGTAAAATAAAAAATAAATATTCGTTTATCAGTGCACTGTGTCTCCGGGATGGCAAATTGACAAATGAAGTTTCGTATTGGAATCTGAACCAAAAATCGAAACTCTTCCATTGGTGCACATTGACTCCCCCCCCCCACTTGCCAGTCTGTTTCCATGGCAGCTGCGGTTCCCGAGTCGCCCATCATCCACAAGTGCCGGGTGCGTCTCGGGGTCCTTTTTTTCTCTTTGTGTTTTTTTTCAGTGGGGGGCCCCCCAACCCACCCCCATCCCCACCCCACACCCCGACACCCCCACACCCCGACACCCCACACCCCTTCGTCCCTTGGGTGCCAATACCCGGCTGCCTCATTCATTCGCAGCTTTTGTTCCTTGGCAGCCCCGCACCGCGCCCCCTGACACAATGCGGGCGGGGGGAGGGGGCGCCCCCAGGGTGATCCCGGCCGTTGGGAAGGAGGAGAGAGAGGGGAGTGGGGGAGAGGAGGGGGGGGGCCCAACAGATTGTGTGTGTGGGTTTGAATAGGTGGGGAGTCCCCTATACACTCGGGCTGAACGATTTGGGGAAAATATCGAATTGCGATTTTTCTTACACATTGCGATTTGATTTGCGATTACATTTTTTGAAGTCAAGCTTCAGTTCATTATTCAGTGTAATAGATTGAAAACATGTGCTGGAGCATTACCACATGATATCATCAACATATTAACTGCTCTATCTATTCTAATGCAAGGATGAGAACTTGAAAGATGTAAATTGCATTCCAGCATGTATTTATTAAAATGTTTTACTTGAAATAGAACAATCACACATAGAACAATTGTTAAGTTAAATAAATAAAGTTATAATATTAAATAATAAACCTATTCCAGATGATAATAGGGTTTTCCCCTTTCTGGCAATAAAACAGGTGTTAAGAGGTTAAAACGCCAAACTGAAACCTTTGCGACGAATCATGTCTGCATTCACCACAGATACTTGTGGTGAACATGCAAACAAAAACACATGCTCTGACAGTCTGTGCATTGTCTTTGAAACTGATTGGTCCACACCAGAAACAGCTTTCTTTAACAATTCCAATACGAAAGTAACAGGACTTTTCAAATCGCATAAAACGCAGCCTTTGCGATTTGCTAATCGCATTGTTTTAAATCGCGATTTCGATTCGAAATCGATTCATCGTTCAGCCCTAGTGTACACCCCGTGACCCACGCGAACGCGCTGAAACGGTGCGAGCGAGGGGGTATAGGGATTTCCCGCCCAGCTTGTATATCACGTGACTAAATAAATAAGCAGACGGCAGGGGGACCTCATTCACAGATCTCTTGGCCCTGTATATTCGTTCTAGATTTGAAGCTTTCGTGACTGCAAGGATTCATACTGTTAGTTTTTTCGGTAAAGTCACGTAGGTAAAAAATGAAATTAAAATGAATACAAACAAAATAATACAAAATCACGACGTTTCGGATTTTTTATTCTTTTATTAATTTTAATTTCATTTTTTACCTACGTGACTTTACCGAAAAAACTAAGAGTATGTACCTGTATATTCGACTCGCCCCAATCGGCCTTGGGGGAGTGCGTAAATTCAGCCGAATTTGGTTGAACGATCCTGGCTATGCATATTGTATATTTGGAGTCCACGTGTTTCTCTCTCTCACTCTCTTACTCCCTTCTCCGTGGTGGTCGAGTGAATTTTTCTCCGGCTTGCTCCTACGGGTTTACCCTTCAACTAACCGCACCGTTTTATAATTATCGAACGCGCGCTTAGGTACATGTTGGCTGCAACTATAAATTCGCACGGTGTGGTGATGATATCAGCCGCTTCGATGAGCTATCACGCTAGGCCAGGTCGCCTTTGGACAACGACCTAATCGCTCAGTTTGGCTTTATCGGGTAAATAAGAATTCGTTTTGTTTAGCAGCGTCAGGATTCTTCGAGCCGTTCGTGACAGAACACGTGGCTCTCACCACTATCTTATCCCCCCTCCCTCGTGGGTAGATAACGATTCATTACACGCACGATACGTGCAACCGAGCCAAGGTTGTTAAACGAATGTCGATACGTCAGACTTGACGGTCTATTCCGAAAGCCGTGGGATTGCTCTTCGCATCTAGCGCGGGATTAATGACGATGCGCCGATTGGCACGCGCGAACGTCCGAAATGGATCCGTCATCGGCAGCCATGCCCAAGAAAGCAGCGCGCTACGATGAAGGGCATTGCCCGAAACGTCGCCTCTAATGTATTTTTGGTTTCCTTTAAAGGCCAGGCTGTTATCGATGTATGTGCTGAGATTTTTTCGAGGACGTTTCATTTGTATTGTCTGTCTGGTGTGTTTCCTGTCTCGTACGCCCGTTGTTTCATCTCGTTTGCATTGTCTGCGTTCCGTGTTGCGTCTCGCGTGTACGTACCGTGTACCCTGTGTTGAACTTCGTTCGCGCCGTACGTAGCAAACCGCGGGTGTTGTCCGTCTCCTGCGCCGTGTCTCGTTTGCATCGTCTGTGGTCGTTCCGTGTTCTGAAACGCAACATTTGCTTGCGATTTGCAAATAATTTCCCTGAATTTCCAACGATCCATTCTTACGCACACACAATTCCCGGCGAGGCATCAACGAATCAAGGAATCGATCAGCTGTTGAACCCCGAGGAGTAACTTGGCCTTGGATGCTGCTTGTCATGGTTAGCAGCACTCGGCGTTAAGATTATTTCGATTATTTTGCTGCTATTTCCACATGATAGGCCACTTCGTAGAGTTATAACTTGTTTAACACTTCGTCTTTCGCGACCAATATTATTCATGACAAACGGTTGTTGGGTTCGATCGCGTAAGTATAAATGCGCCGCTACCCGACACACCCAATTAGTAAGGGATTTGTTAGGTAAACAAAACGCCAATTGGCTACTACTTCAGCCCAGCGGTGTGTTGGAGAGTAAATCCACAACATTTACATTTGTGATAGCCAGGTCTCTTTTGAAAAATAAGCTAATAGCTCAGTGGGCTTCATCTGGTAAGATTTTTTTTATTGTTTCCTTTTATTTGTATATTTTTGTGAGTGATTTGTTTACCTTTCATATCGTGTATTTTTTGTACTGTTTGTTGTTGTAACGTTTGGACCCGTCCCGACTGTGGGCATCTGCGAAAAAAAGCTTTATAGCTCATCGGATTCATCCAGAAAAAAATATGATTCTGACATTCGCGAACCGGTCGTGGTGAGTTCGTCCTCCCGGAGCGGCAGTTGAACCAACGGGCAGGCATCCTTAAAACCCTCAGCAGTACGAGAGCGTACACGTGTGTGTACATCCACAGGTTATCGATCAGCAGAGGTCGCGTGCGGTGGGCTAAAGCGTGTGTAACTCCCACCGCTATATCATTACGTGTTGGCCAGCATGGAAGAGTCGTCCAAGGGACTTTTACAGGTAGGAACAATGTTCCACACTGCCCACCAGGGATTAATTGTCTGTCTGTCTGACTGTCTGTTTGTCTGTCTGTCGTGCATAAATAAA
>CM025652.2:1689714-1700621 GCA_014621495.2 Entosphenus tridentatus
GTGAACGCTCGCGGCGGGGAGGGGGGGGGGCGGGGGGGGTCTTTCATGGGGGTGGGAGGGGGGGTGGCAAGACCCCCCCCCACCATGAAAATCTTGAGAGGCCATGACACCCTGAAGAAGCCATGACCCCTTGGCACGTGGCGATGCATCGATTGATGATGTGTGTTAATACATGTGTGTGTGTGTGGCGTGCGCGTATGCAGCTGGGACTGCCACTGTCCTGCCTCTGCACCGTGCCGTGTAACACCGTCTTTGGCTCCCAGCACCAGATGGTGCGTACGGCACCAGCGGGGCCGCCCTGCCCTGCCCGCACAGCGTGCTCGCAACACACAACCTACCTGCACCACGCACCCTGTCCGTACCACCACACGCCTGCCCACACCACACACTCCAATTCATGCAGCGCACCTAATTCTGTGTGTGTGTGTATGCGCAACTTTGCACGCTTTGTGGGTTTTATGTGCACGTGGCAGCGTTTCCTCATGTGACTGTGTCTCCTGTTAAAGTGCGCGTGTGTGTGCGCATGCTTGGTGGTGTGTGTGCGCGTGTTTTAACGTACGTACGTGCGTGCGTGTGCAAGCAGGACGTGGCCTCGCTGGAGCGTTTGGTGAAGGACGACATCTCCTCGGGGAAGCTGCCCCTGCTGCTTGTGGCCAACGCAGGTGCTGCCCCCCCCCACCCTCCTCCCCTCCCTCCCCCCGTCCCCCCTCGCTCCCTTCTGGCTTCCCCCAATCCGCCTTCAGCATTTGAGCTCGCTTCTAGAATTGCCCGCGTGAGTCGGGGGAATCGAACCGGGCGGCTCCGAGCGACGGAGCCTCGGTGGCGGAGTGCTCGGCGGGGGGAAGCGAACGACGAACCTCCCCCACCACCTTTCTCTCCCCGCCCCCCACCTCCCCCCCCCGTGGCGCAGGCACGCCGGTGGCGGGGCACACGGACAAGCTGGGGCGTCTCCGCGAGCTGTGCGACCAGCACGGCCTGTGGCTGCACGCACAGGGGTAACGGCTGCACTACCGCACCGCCGCACCGCCACGCTATTGCAGCACGCACCGCCGCACCACCGAACCTCCGCAATAGCGCACAACACCGTAACCCCGCACTCGCAGCGTGCTGTCTGGCGCGTGGCACTCGCTCACTGTGCGTGCGTTTCGCAGGGTGAATCTCGCCACGCTGGTGCTGGGGTATGTCTCGTCATCCGTGCTGGTGAGCCCCCCTCCCCAGCACCCCCCCCTCCACCTAAACCGTCAGCGACCCCCCCCTGTGTGTGCGTGCGTGCTCATGATCATGTGTGTGTGCGTGGGTGTGTGTTGGGAGCGCTAGTGTAGCGGTTAGCGCGCTGCGCTATCAACCCGGCGACCTGAGTTTGATTCCCGCTCACGGCCAACACCGGTGATGATTATTAGAACCGGTCCTGGGCCTCCCCTAGGTCTCCTCAATTGAGTACCTGGTGAGGCGTGGTACTGGCCACCCACCCCTTCGTGTGCCGTGCCGACCTTCATAGTTGCTCGCTAACAGCACTTGCCCTAACATTCTGTTAAAGGTTAGACGGGAGATCTTAGTATTTGTGCTCACGAGCGCGTGCATGTGTGTGTGCGCGTATGACCAGGCCGCTGTCAAGTGTGACAGCCTCACGCTGACCCCGGGGCCCTGGCTGGGCCTTCCGGCGTGCCCAGCCGTCACGCTGTATCGCCATGACGACCCCGCGCTGGTGAGCGCCTCACCTGCATACCTCACCACGCCCGGCACACTCATCCCAGCTCTCCCATGCCTCCGCACAATACATCAGCACTCTCTACGTGTGTCTTCATGTGCCACGTGTCCGTGTGCCATGCGCGCCTTGTGTGTTTGCGTGTGTGTCCGTGTGCATTTTTCCCCGTGCGTGATGTGTGTTCCGCGTGTGCGTGTCCCACGTGTGTGTGACATATATCCTGCATGCGTGTGTCTGTGCACCGTGTGTGTGTGTGTGTCCCCATGTGTGTGTGACATATCATCCGTGTGTATGCCGTGTGTGTTGTGTGCCATGTGTGCGTGTGTGCATGTCAGTCGCTGGCGGCGGGTCTCGCGTCGTGCCAGCCGGTGGAGAAGCTGCGGGCGCTGCCGCTGTGGCTGTCGCTGCAGCGGCTGGGCCACGACGGCGTGGTGCAGCGCGTGCGGCACGCCTCCGCGCTCGTACGACCCACACCCCACCACCGACACACCACCACCACCACCACCACGGCGCACCGCACCACTGTACTGCGCCACCGTGTCACCGCACCTTTCCAGCGCACCGTGCCAATACACCACAATGTAGCACACATCACACAGCACCGTGCCACACCACCGGAGCACACTACCACACCACGACAATATACCAACCCACCGCACAACACCGACACACCGACACACTTACGCAACACCACACCCCAGCGGCACAGATTTTAGAGTTTATTTTCTCGATGCACGGCAATCCACGCACATCCCGTAGTGGTGGGCGGGGATTGCCCGCGGCACACCAGCCCTCGAGTTTGGCGAACGCTGCCGTGAGGAATCGCCAACTTTAGCGAGCGCAACTCGGTCGATCGACCGTTGCGAGAAGCTAAGGGGCGGTGGGGCAGAGCCGCGGGGTTCGTGTTGACGCGGTTCTCTGTGCTGCCGCCGCCGCCGCTGCTGCTGCGTGCGTCAGAGTCAGCGGCTCATCGAGAAGCTGAAGCTCGTCCCGGGGGTGCGCACGCTGGTGGAGGACGAGCTGAGCTCTCCCGTCGTCCTCTTCAAGTACGCGGGCGACTCGTGGCAGCCAGGTGACGAGCGCGGCCGCCCCGTGGGGCCCCGCCAGTGGACCGCTGGCAGGGCCCTGCCCGCATGCACTTCACTGCGAGATTTCTCCTAACGAATGAAATATCGTGACGTGATGCCTCGAGCATTGTGTGAGCTATGTGATATCGGTCGGAAAGCCATCTCGTGTCGCTAACTCCTGCCCGCGGCACCCCTGTGCCACCCCGTGTCACCCGGTGCCACACCGTGCCACCCCGTGCCACACCGTGCCACCCCGTGCCACACCGTGCCACCCCGTGTCACCCCGTGCCACCCCGTGCCACCCTGTGCCACCCCGTGCCACCCCGTGCCACACCGTGCGCAGCGTCGGAGCGGGACCCGGCTGAGGACGTGAACCAGGACGTGATGGACGCCTTCAATCGATGGGTGAGCAGCAGCAGCGGCACCACTCGGGAAGGGGTCGGGGTTCGGGGATGGGGTGCTCCCAGGATGAGGGATCCAGGATAACCTTCTCAGCTGCTCAGAAATCCACGGTGCAGCGTCTTAACGCCGTGACGTACACGCGCGCGTGTGTGTTTGTGCATCGCCTCCTGACCCCGGGCCAGCTGGGCGAGGAGCTGGCACGGGCGGCGCCGGCGTGCGCCGTGGACGCGGTGGAGCTGGGAGACGTCGGAGTCTGCCTGCGCTTCAGCCCCCTCTCCTGCGCCGCCGGCAAGCACAGCAATAACCACCGCCACTACTGCACGCTAAACAACAGCCACACAGCTACAACCGCCACACCACAACCACCACCGCACGGCAACAACCACAACGTGACAACCGCCGTCACGCAACAACAACCACAATGCAGCAGTCAACACCACGTGGAAATCACAACCACCACCACCACGTAGAAACAACAACCGCCACCACGTGGTAACAACCACCACCACGGCTACATGGCAACCATCATGTCGCTCCTGCTGTGTCGCCAACAGCTCTTGCCCCGGCTATCGTTTGTGCCGATGGGGGTTGTTGGTCACTCCCTGTGCCCAAATATGTATATGTGTACTTCTGTGTACGTTCTCATGTGGCGGTGGCGGTGGTGGCGGTGGCGGTGGTGGCGGTGGCGAGCAGGCCTCGGCACGGCGGTGGAGCACGTGGACGCGCTGGTGGAGGCTCTCGGGGGCGCCGTGCCCGTCATGGCCGCCACGCTGCGGCTGCGGCACTTCTTCCGCAGGGAGGCCCTCGCGCAGCCCAACCTCTCCTACCTGGAGGAGCCGGGCTGGGCCGGCCTGGGCGCCGTGCGGTGAGCAACGGCACGCGGGCTTCTGCACGCGTCGGGGGTCGCACACGCACAGTGATGTGAGCGGTGTGTCAGTGTGTGTCAGTGTGTGTCATTGTGTGTGGGGTAGAGGGGAACCCATGTGAGCGGTGTGCCGTGCGTGTGTATGTAGGAAAGCGATGTGAGTGGCGTGCGTGTGTATGTATTGAAGCAGTGTGAGTGGCGTGCGTGTGTATGTAGGGAAGCAATGTGAGTGGCGTGCGTGTGTGTGTATGTATTGAAGCGGTGTGAGTGGCGTGCGTGTGTATGTAGGGAAGCGGTGTGAGTGACGTGCGTGTGTGTGTATGTAGAGAAGCAATGTGAGTGGCGTGCGTGGTCCGGTGTGTGCCACAGGTTCGAGCTGACGATGGGCGACGTGGACCCGGCGCGCAGGGGCGCCGACACGGAGCGCGTTAATGCCGAGGCGCTGCGCAAGCTCGTGGAGCTGGGCTCCGACGTCCCGTTCCGTGGCGGTGAGCCGCCACGCTGGCGAGATGTTAACTCCCTCGCCTGATATGCAGGAGGTCGTCGGTTCCATCCTTACCCTGAAGCCTGTGTATGTTTGGAGTTTGTGTGTGTCTCCGCATGGTCGCATGGGTTTTTCTCTGGGTCCTCCGGGTTTTCCCTCCGCATTTAGAATCGACGTACATTCCGAGTATTTGGCTGCAGTAAATTTCCACACGATGATGAAGCCACTTCGTTGGGCTATCATTTGTGATGGCCAGGTCGCTTCTGAAACAGAGCTATACAGCTCAGTGTGGGCCTTACCTGGTAAAATAAAAATAGTTTAGCTTATAATAATAACATGAAACCCGTTGCGTTATGCTCGCAGGGGGCCAGGCGGGCGTGTACGTGGGCATGGTGGCGGATGACGTGGACGTGCGCGCGCTGGTGGAGACGATCGCCGACACGGCCCGCGAGGTCGAGGAGAGCACCAAGGTCAGGAACGGTGCAGCAGCCGCCCGCGGCAAACGCCGGCCACCCGCGCGCCTTGGCGTGACGTTTGCCTCTGCTTTAAACAGCGCGCGTCGAATGCGTCATTGTAATCCCCCGCCCCCTCCTCCGCGTTCAGGTTCAGCGGGTGTTTGTAGCGCTCTCCAAGCATGGTTTGAAAGCCTTTAGACATTAGCTTTGTGCGTCCGTTCCCGTGTGCCTGCTAAGGGTTTGTCTGTTGTTGTAACTTTGTGACGCGCCCCTGCTCGACGTCTGTGAAAAAATAGCATGACAGCTCAGAGGATTTCTCCAGGATTCTGTGATCCTCTTTGGGATAACGCTCACGAAGGTTCGCGGAGTGTCGTTCCGTCTCGCCGAGGGTCGTCGGCGTCCCGGCCCGTGCGTTCAGCGTCCCGTCGTGTCGCCCCCGCAGCTGCTGGAGAACATGGCGGACATGGTGCAGAAGGGAATCCACGAGGCGGAGGAGCAGCTGCGCAAGGCGAGCCAGGATAAGCTCATGCAGGAGGTGCGCTTGTAGGGAGCGCTGCAGAGGTCCCGTCGCTGTCGCCCAGCCCGCCCGCCCCATCCCACCGGGGGGGGGGTGGGCCTTGAGCCACCAGGGGCCCCCGTTACAGGGCAGCGTGTTAGGCACTCGCGCCCATCGCCGATTGTGACCGCGCGTGGCCGTGTGTGGCCGTGTGTGGCCGTGTGTGGCCGTGTGTGACCGTATGTTCCCGTGTGTTTCCGCGTGTAACCGCACGTGTTTCCGTGTGTGTTCCCTTGTGCGTTTCCGTGTGCGTTCCCGTGTGCGTTACCGTGTGTGTTCCCGTGCGTGTTCCCGTGCGTGACTGCGTTGCCGCCTGTTCCCGTGTGTGACCGGGGTGTTCCCGTGTGTGTTCCGTGTGTGTTCCGTGTGTGTTCCCGTGTGTGTTCCCGTGTGTGTTCCCGTGTGTGACCATGCTTATTCCCGTGTGTGTTCCCGTGTGTGACCGCACAGGGCGTGCTGAGGCAGCTGCCCGTCGTGGGCTCCGTGCTGAACTGGCTGTCGCCCTTGCACGCCTCCATGCGTGGGCAGGCCTTCAACCTGATGGCCGGTATGAGCGAGAACGCACGCACGATCGTGTGTACACGCGAACGATCATGTGTACGCACGCATGGGTGTGTCTGCACGCTCGCTGTCCCCGCAAGGGCCCGTCCATTCACCGTGTGCTCCCATCCAGCGGCACTCCAGTCCATGTTTAGAACTCCCCTCGATAACTTCACTCGTCTTCTGCGCTGGAGTGCTGCCGCTGCTACTGCTGCTGCTGCCTGTGGTAGTTGTGCTGCTGCTGCTGTCACGGGTTTGGCCGACGGTGCTGCTGAGGCTGCCGCTGGCGTTGGTCGTGTTGGTGCCGGTGGTGCTGACTCTGGTGGTGCTCTCACTGGGTAGGGGCTCTGGAGTCGACGGAGAGCACGTACAGTTCCAAGGTGCAGACTCAGCACGCAACCCCCCCGGTGACCCCAACATCGGAAAGACACTCCCAACTTTCTGGTGAGACCGCCACCCCCTGAACATCCCCCCCCCGACACACCCCGCGCCCCCCACACCCCCTGTTGACGCTGCAGCGATTTCGCCGCGACGTTTGGCTGAGCCGCTGTGTTTCGTGCCGGTGCCCGTTGTCCGCTCTGCCATTGTGGGCAGCGGCGATCGGAGGGACCGGTAAAACGATTTTTCCCTTGTTGCCCCGCCCGCAGCTCAGAAACTCTTCAGGCACTCGTCGCAAACGTCGGAGGCCGGGCAGCAGAACGAGAGCAACTCCGCTGTGGTGGAGGAGGCCCCGTCCCAAACGGTACAGCCAGCGCGCACGCGTCCTCGCGCAACCGCCGCGACCGCGATGTCACGCTGACCGCACCACGAACCGTAACCACGATGTCGGGCACTGCACCACTGCGTCCACCTGGTGGTTGGTAACACGCGAGACTCGGTGAGACTAGTTCCCGCAGCAGCCTGCTCCTGGTTGAGTTTAGCCCGGAGCTGCCAGGCTGCCATTTCCCCCCCCCCCCCCCGGGTGGGGGGTGTTTAGGGCGGGGGCGGCCCTCCCCCCCCCCACCCTGGAACCTGCCGCGACGTCGTGGGGTCAATGTGCAATCGAACCGTGCTCCGTGACGTCAACACCGCGGTTCACGGCCGCGCTTAAGACGTTAAATATACACGCGTGCACTTCTGTAGCTTTCCATAAGTCATTATGGACTACCCAACGTGACACGGTTTTCAGGCCAGCGTTTACCCAACTCCACTCCTCGCGACGCTCCCCCCTCGACCCCCGCGGTGCATTTTTCCGTGATGAGCAACCATCAGGTGCGTGCGGTGCGCGTTGCTTAATTTGCATGTGGGTATGGCTGAGTTGAGTGTCGTTGCTGTAAACTGATGGGTAACTGCGTTCAGCTTGGTAATAAAGAACCTGTTGAGATCACTTCCCCTGGCTGTGAACGCGGAGGGTAGGGGGAGTAATGGGGGGGGGCAGCCCTAGAGATCCTCGTGATTCACGGTGCAATGTCGACTGACGGCACACCCTGTTGCTGAACAGGGCCAGACCTGGGCCAGCGCAGAGAGTTTGGCATTGCTCGCAGGAACAAGGCATCATCATGAATCGGTGTGCGTAATGATCCATCCGTTCACCAGTTATATATGACGCAGTTGACGTTCAAGTGTTACATGTCAATGCTACATGGACGCCAAGGCGGGCAATCCAGTGTGCAAGTGGGCAGACAGATAATTGGTTCCTTGTATCGAAATCGCAAGCCCACCACGACACGGCAACTCTCCCGCCAGTGAGTAGCGACGTGCGGGAGCCGCCGCCCGCTGCCTGTAGCCACGTGACACCGAATCCCGACTCCTCCCGCCTCACTTTCGTCACTCCAGGAACGCCCTCCCGGCTCGCCCGGCTCGCCCGCCGAGGTCGGCGCCGTCGCCCAGCGCGACGAAGGAGGGGACGACGCCGAGGAGCCGCCGGGCGACTCGCCCGTCACGGGGAGCCCCGCCGGGACGACGCCCTCCGAGCTGAGCGGCACGGGGGGCAGCGTCGGGGCCACGAGCAGCAGCGGGGGCAGCGGCGGCGGCACCAGCAGCGGCGGCGGCACCAGCAGCGGCGGGGGCACCAGCAGCGGCGGGCCGAGCGCGGGCAGCGAGTCGAGCAGCGTGGTGGGGGTGACGGAGTCCGAGTCCGGCCCGTCGCGCTCACTCTCCCAGGACCCCGCGACCGGGCTGTCCTCGGAGCTGGAATCTGAAGGGGAAAAGGGGCAGTAAAAAAAACGTCAAAGTTACACAAATAATACAAGTTATATACATTTATATAAATAGTTGTATTAACATTTATAAGAAGTAAATTTTTACATGAAAGGTGTAAATTTCAATATGCCGCCACCCACCGGGCCACGGGGTAAGTCACGTGGGTTTTTAATGTGAAGCATTTCTTTGACGGAGAAGAGATGGGAGGGGTGGGGTGGCTTGGTAGGTAGGCTCCCGGTGTCCCCGCTGTAATGTGCCCTTGGATGTAGCCCACTCACCCTTGCTGCTTGTGAGCACTCAAACCTTGGTTGTACTCGGAGCGTAGGTGCAGGTTTCCCTCGCTCTGCGCGGGTTCGTTTCGTGCGATTTTGCGCACTGTATACGTGGCTAACCTATTTCTAAAAATTCGCTGGATTGTGCGGTGTGGATTCGCTCGACATGCGGCTTTGAGGTCGGACGTGGGGCAGCACTGCTTTAGTGCTGCGTGTGTACTGTATGCGCTATTCCGCTCCGATTTGCGCGGCTGGCTACGTACAGTGCGAAAGAAGTTCAACACGTACGTAGCCGTCTCCCAGTGCGGTTTCGTTTTGTGTGCTCCCTTTTCTCGGCACGCATCTGCGAGAGCGAAGGGAACTTGTCTGTATGCGTGTGTGGGCAGCGGGTATGGAGGCAGTAATAACGAGACGACTTCGCAGCTGAAGAAGGCGGAAACATTCAGGAGTCAAGGAAGGTTTGCGGAGCCAATGCCTCTTGGTCAAGCCCCCCCCCCCCCTTCCGTCGACGCGCCCTGTGGGTGTACACCCAAGGTTTTGGGAGCTCGCGAATGAAGGGGGCGAGCGGGCTGCAGCAACGAGCGCGTTTGATGGGTGAGTTTGGGTGCGTTTGCCCGGTCTGTCGTTCACTCCACGATGCTCGCTTCCACGTCCTTTTCCAAACACGTGGCGAGAGAGAGACAGGCGTGCATCGGTCACACGCGCGGTTGTGGCAAAGCGGTTTGGGGGCGATCTTTGGAAGCAAGGATGTACATATAATGTGTAATTGCAGGATTCTTTTCTTGGCAAACTGAGGCTGTTCGGAATATTACAGGGACACTTTAAAGTAATTTAAAACTTTGATCAAAATACCATATGAAGTTGTTTGGTTTTTCGGCCCGGCCAAATCCTGCTGGGTTTGACAGCCCCCCCCCATACCCCTCCCCTGCCCCCCCCTGCTCGGATGATGAGCTCATCAAACCCGTGTAGCGGTATTCATTGACGTGTATGGGTTTTTCCTGGGGATTTTTCGAAAGGCTCATCAAAAACAAACTCGAGCTATGTTATTATTTCGTGTCACGGAATTGTTTTTGCACTTAATAGGATGTGTGTCAGCGGTGTGTGATCACTGGGGGCCCATTCCTTGTGATGCTGCAAGGCTCTTTCCGACACGTGGGTCTAATACTCGGTTTTGGGTGTCTGGGCTGATTCCGTCCTCATTGTTGATCCTGGGGATTTTTGGAAAATAAAGAATCGTTGAACAATTACGCGACGCGGGTTGTGCAGACACTTTTGTGAAATTGACAACACACGTTTCGATGTTGGAACCGTCGTAATTTAACGACGTTAATCGAGTGTGGTTCGCGACGGCGACAGAGGGGAAAGCGGCGGCAGAGGGGAAAGCGGCGGCGCGGTTTGCCGAGTTCGATTCCCGGCCACGGAGTTGACGGTGGCCACGTGGTTACGACTGCATGCGTTGTGCACGCGTCATTTGCTGACAGTGCAGCCACACGGAAAGCTTTTTTTTGTCAACCGTATAAATGTACTGTCCGTATATGCGCGGTGCTTAATTTCAGCCAGAACAGGCGTTTTATTCGTGAATTGTTCTGGCATTCCACCGCCATCACGCCCTATTTTGTTCCGTCTAAAAATGTTTTATGCCTGTTCATAGGAATAGAAAAAAAGCAATCATTTAAACTCGTAACGTGCCCGCTGTAAAGTATTCGCTCGCTCGACTCTTCGAGGGGCGAGGAGGAACCACGGACGGTGAGCCGGTGCCAACAATTGCCCAAGATCTGTCGTCCTCTATGAAGGCATTAGGAGTCTATTTAATGAATGGCGATACGTGCGGGAGGAAACCCACGCAAGGCGAGGGGAGCCCGATGGAGTCCCCCACCGCCTTCTGGCAAGCCAGGGTTTTGTTTATGCCTCTGATTCACCAACCATCGCTGCCTCCACAGTGCTGGATTAAGAGGCCACGTGCATCGCCACCACCAACCGGCCCAGCTTAAGTATATCCGTGCAATAATATCGGATCATTGTGGATGGTTTTGAGGGTGCATTTGTGAATATTCACCCCGTCCACTCCAGCACAGAGAGGCGTGTTTGGGGTGCACTTTGAGAATAGACGCCTCGACCAATCGCGCCTCACCCAGAGACGTGTTTGGGGTGCACTTTGCGAATAGGGGCCGGCCATAAATGACGTCATGCACCTAGGGGGGGGGGGGGGTGAGAAATGTGACGTCACATCAAAATGTGCAACTTTAAATAAATATAGAATTGTTATAACAACACAAATTGTTATAACAACACTCCTACAACATCAGAGTTCAGCGCCATATTAAATACGCACGACAATGACAATAGTTTAAAGCGATTTGAAGCATGTTTTACTTTCAAA
>CM025652.2:1700721-1714171 GCA_014621495.2 Entosphenus tridentatus
CCCCCTCGTGGTCGGCGTCACCGCCAGGGCCGCGCCGTGCATTGTGGGTTGAGCCGCCCAGGTTGATCCACGGGGCTCTCGGGGTGGCAGCACGGAGCCAGGACCCCCCCCCCCCGATCCTTGGGTGACCCCCTCGCTGGAGTCCCCGTGTCGAGACCCCATCGGTGGGTCCCCTCCGCTCGTCCCCTGCACGGCCCCGCGATGCGGTGAGTGACGCTGGTTGATGATGATGATGGTGGTGATGTGGTGGTGGTGGTGGTGATGATGATGATGGTGGTGGTGATGATGATGATGGTGGTGGTGATGATGATGATGGTGATGATGGTGGTGGTGATGATGATGGTGGTGGTGGTGGTGATGGTGGTGGTGGTGATGATGATGATGGTGGTGATGATGGCCGGCACCTCTGTAATCATTAAAATCACGAACTCTCATCAACACCATCCGCTGCTGCAGCAACATCATCATCGGCATCATCTTCATCATCATCGTTGGGGAGCGTAAACGCGTCGCCACGCACACATCATTGGGTGTACACCGCGGACACTGTTCTCATCGTGTGCACGCCAACATTGCCAGTGCCATCATTGTTATTGTGTGGTCGTGTACAGTGCGAGTGTGCGCACAATTACAATAATGGTCGCTGTAGATGCGGAATTTGACAGATGCTTTGCGATTACGTTTGTATAGCTGTACGCATCGGCATTATTACGAATAACACCACATGATGATCATCATCTGAGGGATGCATCAATCACCACCACCACGTATGGCCAAGCACACAAGCCGACATTGTGTGTATTCCACGTGCACTGTCCATGTATCATCATCACCATCAGCACCATCATCATCGTTGTTGTCCATCGCATCGTCAATCGGGCGATGCACAATCGTCTTTGACGGCACCGTGGTCATGTTTCAGTATCCACCCCCACCCCTTGACTGCACCAGCAGCAGCAGTGTGTGTGTGTACGTCGGGATTGTGTTGATTGCAAGGCATCAACAACAACAACACATTTAATAACAAAGACACACAAAGAGCACCTATGAAGGCCGGCACGGCACGCTAAGGGGGAGGGGGGTGGTGGCCAACACCCGCGCCCGGCCGCCTTTGTCTCTCCTCACGGCGGCGGATGTTTACACACCCGCAACGAGGTAGTCATTTGAGGCCGAGTCGACCTAGGGGGAGGCCGCGGGCGGCAATGGAACTTCGCGGCGCAGTGCGCTAACCGCTGCGCCACCGCTCCCCGCACAGACACACACATGGAGGGTGGAGATGTTCACACGCTGTTGTGTTGTTGTCTTGTGTTGTTGTCTTGTGTGTGTTGTTGTTGTGCACACACAGCGGCATAATTATGAATGCACAACCATCGTTATGAATAACCTTAATTACCTAACAATCACGTCGATCACCTAAAGAGGAACGCCTCGCTCGTCACCATACTCTTGAATACATCAGCATAATTATGTATTCATTATAATGATGATCATGTATTCATCATTATTGATAAAGGCATCAGTGTTGTGTTATGGTTACCGGTTAAACCCCCCCCCCAGTAACCATAACCTCGCCTGAGGTTGTGTCCGCTGTTGTGTGTTCTTTATGAAGGGCGTCTTTCGTTATGGAACTCGTTACACGAACAGAATCGTGTCATCATCATCAACTTGTGGTTGTGGTGTTGAGCGGTGTCGATGATGATGGTGGTGGTGGATCTGTGTCCAAGTTGTTATATCCCTCTGCCGTCTGGTGTCCGTCGTGATGGCGTGTCTTCGTGATCTGTTGTGTCGCGTCTGTGTCTCTGCCCTGTGGTGTAGGTGGCATTGTGTGCGCTTCTGTGCCGTGCCTCTGGCAATGTCTGGGGTCCCCTTTTATGTATCCGAATATTGTGTGCGTGTCGTGTTGTCTCGTGTTGTGTCGGCGGCGTTACGTTCAGCGTTGTGTGTGTAGTGTTATGTGGTACTGTCTTTGATTTGTGTTGTGTTGTGTTCCTGACATTGTGTCTGTCGTTGTCTGTTCCGTGTTGCCTCGTGTGGTGTGTGCGTGTCATTGTTTGTGTCTTGCTGTTATGTAGTGGCGTGACTAGGATTGTGTCTGTGCTGTGTATCTTGTGCTTTTGCGGTTCGCTGGTGTTCCTCTGTTGTGTCTGCGGTGTTTTTGGGTCTATGACGTTGTCTTTGTGTGTTCTGTTGTGTTGTCTTTGTGTGTTCTGTCGTGCATGTTTGCACCTGGGCTGTTTTCCATCACGTTTGTGACATTGTATATACTGTATGGTCTTGTGTCCGTGGTGTTATTTAGATTATTTAAGTAGCTCACCAATTAGCGGATCGTTTAATTAACTAATCCCACATACCCATTGTGTGCCGCTGGACGGGAGGTGAAGGGCGGAGACCGATGTTGTCATTTGCATAATCACATTGGGCGTGGCTTGTAGAGGCTTTCCCACCTTCGGGATGGAGGCCACCAGCTTGAATCGACTCATCGTCCCAGCTCTAGCGTTATGTCATTGCCGTAACTGTGATCTCGTGTTTCAAGTGCCATTGTGTTGTGTTGTCTGTGGTGTCGAGATGTATGTCTGTAATGTGTCTGAGGTTTTGGTGGTTTTGTGTCGGTGTGTTCCGCCGGCGTTATTGAACGTCGTGTTTTCCGCGGTGTTTATTTTATGTCTGTGTTGTGTCTGTGGGTTTTTGTGCATGTGGTGATGTTGCCTGCGGTCTTGTGTGTTATGTTGTTATTCCTGCATCGTTGCATTATCTGTGGTATCAGTCATCTTTGTGTTACGTTGCGTCTGTTGTGGTGTTTAACTTTTACAACTTGCATTTGTGTCAGCCTTGATCAGCCGATTGCTTCTGGGTCGTGTGTTGTTGTTGTGCATTGCGTGCTGCCGGGTGTTGTGTTGCTTTGCGTGTTGTTTCTATGCTGCTGCTGCTGCTTGCCTCACTGCGTGCGAACACTTGAGCCTGTTTGGTGTCCTGAGGTCATCCGATGGCGGAATGTGATGTGGGCATTGTCAGTGTGAGAGCCCAGTGTGAATCATTCATCCCTGAGGACACTGAAAATGTGGCACCCGGTAGTTGTCTGCAGTGTGGCGTACACTGCAGATGCTCTAAAGATGTGGGCGAATCATCATTGTCATTATCATCTTTCTCATCATTTGTATAATCGGGA
The DNA here is from genome assembly GCA_014621495.2 of Entosphenus tridentatus. Classification (NCBI taxonomy): domain Eukaryota; kingdom Metazoa; phylum Chordata; class Hyperoartia; order Petromyzontiformes; family Petromyzontidae; genus Entosphenus; species Entosphenus tridentatus. The sequence goes on from CM025652.2 coordinate 1,703,888, forward strand.
AGTGGCGTTTAACCGACGGGCGACTGTAATTCTCGGATAGAGGGGGGCCTCGGCGCTCGAGCTCACAGCTCGCAATCGGAAGGTCGCGTGTTCGAATCCTTGGTTTGTGGGGGTTAACTCAGCCCATCATCGCTTCCGGGTCGATAAAATGAGTATCACAGGAAGTCAACAATGGTTGACATGGTTTTACTCGGCACTGCCATTGGGATGTGGAATTTCCACCCTTGGCCCCAGGACTGTAAACAGGAGGTGAGTGCACCGATGCCTCAGCAGGAAATCACGTGGTGGACTTTCTGACCTTTCTCGATAAGAGAGGAAAAATGCTCGTAAAATTAAATACCAGCCGTGTCGGAGGTACTGGGGCGAACTGACTCCTTCGTCCATGCGGAGATGGTGACAGCGCGTGCACTTTTATGTGAATGTCGGACCTTTCAAATATTCCATAAAGTGAGCCGTCGTTGATTAAACTATAGAAATTTACCTTTAAAATGAGGCCCAATATGTTATACTCGATTATACAAGAAAAAAAATTCTCAACAACACTGATGAGAAAAGGAAAACATTTACATAATATATTCGACGTTTTGGGCAATGGACCTTCTTCAAAGCACTGAAATGCTAACTCTATCTCCATGTGAGCCATACCCTTTCTCAAAGCCATTGGAAATCCTAGCCTTTCTTCCACGTAGCTCTCTCCATGATATTTTCTCAAGAACTCTTGATCGGATACTCTCAGTTGCATCCAGTTGTTCACTTTGCTCACCCAACGTCACTCACCGTCTTCCCCGGCTTCTTGCTGTACCTCTTCACTGTTCCCAGTCACAAACCCACATTTATATCCATTCTCTTGTTTTTGCATTGCATGCCCAAGACATTTATAACTTGGCCTTTGTCTAATTATGCTTGTAAAAGTGATTGTTGTGTACATTGCTGCGGCCCGCCAACAGAATGATGTTTCTCGTCTAGTGTCTGTCCGTTGAATTTTTAGCATCCTTCTGGGAAAAAAACACACGTTTCTTGTTGCTTCCAGTTTGCTCTGCAAGTGTCTTTGTAATTGTCCAGGATCATTTGAAAGGTCAACTGTGAGGTCGCCTCCTCCTCTGTGGAACTGCCCAAGCGTGACCTGTTCACCTGCGGGCTGCGCTAAGTGGTTGTGTCACGCACGGATGCCCAGCGCGCCCTGTCTGACCAAACGCGTCAATCATTCCCATCGCCAAGGAGTCCCGTTCATTATTAATTAACGCCACTGTGCCCATCGCCATAGGCAGCCAGCACTGCCCCGTTTGGTAATTGGATGTTTGTCTCCTCGAACAATTGGACGATGAACACACAGAGGCGGCACCTGCTGCCAACAACCGCTAGCCGTGCCAGGGGCTGACTAGGTGAGGGTCAACTTTGTGACCTTGTGTCTCATGTTCCCACGTGTGTTGTTTTTGTTGTTACAACTTGTTTCCCCGTGTGTTGTGGTTGCTACTTCCCCCCTCCCCCCCCGTGTTGTGGTTGCCACAGTTCTCACATGTCCCACGGCGGCCCCAGGGTGGCACACTGAGGCGTGGCGGGGGAGATGGCCGCTCGGCCGGTGCCCTGGTGGGTGACGTGGCTCCACGGGTTTCCCCACCTCGACTTCAGTCTGCGGCCCGTGGACTCCACCTTCGCCCCCGACGACCCCGCCTACCAGCAGGTAGCCACCTGCCCTTCCTCAAGCAATCAACGAGCCACCCTAACTGCAGATGCTCGTCCTCGCTTGCAGGTGCCGACGTACCTATTGCGAGCCAAAGAAATCTAACGAGTGATTTCTTGCTCAGATGACCATTGCGGCTGTGCTCATCACCTGTTTGCAGTCCATACATAGCCAGTGGAGGCAAATTCCACATTGGTATGGCGGGGGTGATGCTGTTCATAGAACAGCCACTGTTAACTCCCCCACAAAACGGTACCCATTTTATTAACCCCTGGAAGGATAATGGGCCGAGTCGACCCACCCCAACCAAAATGTTAACTCTCTACCTTCCGATTGCCAGCCGCTATGCTCTACCTCTGAGCCACCTGACCAGGATCACCAGTGTTTTGACGCGGCATGACAGGCGGGCGTGACGGGCCCGCCTGTCGTCCAGGGCATTGGAGACGAGGGTTGGTGGATCGCGCAGACATCCGTGAAGCTCCCAAACGCGTGCCGGGCTGTGTGGGTTCGCGGACCCGTGTGCATGTGCGCGTGGAGCTTTCGGGCGTCATCCGCTCGTGTAACCTGATGGGTATTCTCCGCGTTCTCCTGTTTGCCCCAAAACGCGAAGGGATCGGTCGCACATCCCGATGTTGATATTCCAGGTATTATTATTGTCACCTCCCGTCCAGTCAATGAAAACAGTCTTCGTCCCAGCTTAGCCACCTGCCTGTTTTCTGTCGCAAGCTCGCGTATTGGTTAGCGTTCGCTGCCAACCCGCAACGCCAGCCCTCTGTGCTGACCTGATCATACCAGCCCACAGGTGGGAGTTGCGTGGGATAACAACAACAATAATCACTTGTTATTGTTTCTTCAAAAACACAGACATTAAGCTTCTTCATCCAGCAAAGCCTCACCGAGTCTCAATAATTTTTCAGAGGGTGTCCTGCCAAGTTTTTCGCAATAGGTGGTGGGGGGGTGCAGTGTTGCTGCTTCTGCTGCTGTGTCAACCCAATTGAGTAATTTGGTGGTAAAAATTTCACTTCTGCAACGCCAGTTGCGTTGTAGGTTCTGGAGATGTTTATTTAGTTTTTCTGTGGGAGGAAGCCGGAGAACCCAGAGGAAACCCATGCAAAATAGCGGGAGAACATACAAACCTGATACACTATCAGATCCGCCTTATAGCCTTAACAGACTTTGGGTGCAAGTGCTGTTAGCAAGCACCTATGAAGGCCAGCAGGGCATGCGAGAGGGTGGGTGGGTGGCCGGCACAATACCCGGCCACCTTTGTCACCCAAGTGGCAATGTCTACACATTGCGCGATGGAACTAATTTGAGTCTGAGTCGACTTAGGGGAGGCCCAGGACCGGTTCAGATAATCGTCACTGGTGTTGGTGGCCGTGAGCAGGAATCAATCTTGGGTCGCTGGGTTCGTAGCGCAATGCGCTAACCACGGCGCCACCGCTCCCCATACCGTCACTCCATCGCACACCAACACTCACACTTGCAGAACAGAGGGAGAATGTGCAAACTCCACACAGAAAGGTTCCCGGAGTTGGGAGTTGAACCCAGGCCCCTTCTTGCTGTTAGGACACAAGTGTTACTTCCATGCCACCCTGCCTCTCAAAAGCAAAAACGACAATTGTATCTTTAAACAAAAAAGCTATTTGAAAAGTTGCTTTCATGTCGCAGATAAAATATTGTAACAATGACTGCACTCGATCTCCAGTCGTTGCACGGACTGTGCGTTTACTATCCCGAGGGAAGGTGTGCAACAGTCTTGTCTCCTTTTCTCCTTTAAGCCGCTTTGTCGTTTCAAAAAAACATCCTGCTCAAGAATAAAATCGCCCGTCAGTCAGCATTCCGATGACGGTACTTTATGTCTGCGAGTTAAGAATGTAAATTTGTAATCGGTAGGAGACACAATGGGTGTCAAGTCGAGCCGGTTGGGCCCCAGCGACATGACGGGCTGCTGTCCTAATTTGTCGTGCGCTTCCTTGTACAGACGGAAGCTTGTGGTCTATCACACGGAGCGCGGCGGAGGGATGCGGGAATGATGGTGGGCAATCGGCGGCGGTTTGACCAAACCACAGCCGCCAATTTCTACTTCCTCCCGGATCGCTTGGCCGAAATGGGGGCGCGGCGTGTTTTGTGGGTATTTTTTTCATTGCGCCCAACTGAATCGCATCGTCGGGCTCTGAGCCAGGAGCCTGCCGGCGTCCACACAAGAGAATCGTCAATGCGGTGTCCATTAAGAAAGCGCTCCATCGCGCTTAATTTGGCCCTGGAACGAGCTCACGGCAGTCACAGTTTTGTGTCCGCCGTTTCCACGGAGCTTCTGCAAAGAGATTATTTTCCCCCCCTCTCTCTCTCTCCTTCTCTCTGCGGAGAAGGCATCCGTCATCCACGCATTGATTAGAAAAAAAACGCAGCCACCCTTGTGGGAGTTACTGGCGTTCCTGTTCGGCGGGCGAAAAACACTCTCCGTTGGAGTGAGTGCAGCCGTCTTGAGAGCGTCACCGCCGCCGCCACCAATCGTAAATTCTCCGCAAAGATTACAGGCCCCTGCGCCATGGTCGGTCGATGCGTGATTATCCGACCTGCGAGCTGAAGAGTTTACGCGGTTTAAGTGCGCCTGGGGGCAGGAGGAGAAGGAGAAGATGGAGGAGCTGCCGCCACCCCCCATACCACGGAGGCTGCCGTGGCGGCACGCACGCCCTGTGGACGCTCGCTACAGAGTCGAGGTCGTTTCTGGGGGGTGAACCACCGTCGGCTCACTTCCACCATCGCCTCCGGGGAGGCTGAAGTCCTGGTGCGCAGTTCCACATTTGAAGCGATCTTTCTCGTGCATGATGAGGTGGGGGGAGGGGTCACTGTGAAGGTATTTATTGTCTCTGAACAAACGTGGCTTAGTTGGACTCATCCACCCGTCGCCGTCCAAGCGCTGACGAAAAAAGTCGGTTGCTCCGAGCACGTCCGACGCAACGGCATTTGTCAATGATTTCTGTACGAATTACCATCGTGGAGGGGTTAACGTACACGAGCATAACTTCATATTCATACCAATATATTGCGTGCAATCTGGGGACGGCCGGGCGCTTGGCAGCGGGGGGAGGTCTCCGCGCTGCTCTGCCGCGCACACTCCCACGGAACGTTCGTCACTGTCGTGCCCTCAAGCTGTTTAGCGGCGGCGGCAGCGATTGCGCCAGTTTTCCTTTCGCCAAATTACCTCGTTCACTGCCTCTCGCTGCCGGCAAGTCATTGTGCGTGCGGGCCGCGTGCGTGTTTCTACGCGAACCCGCGCGCGCAACCATCATTCCTGCTTGCCCATTGCAATTACGTAATTGCTCTAGAAACTTTTGCCGAAAGCATTGCGGCCTCATCGTGGAATAATGAGATTGGCTACAACGCGTCCCGTTGTACAGTTTTTTTTTCTTTTAACTTTAAAAAAATGTTAATCCCCCAGTACCACCGCCACTGCTGCCGTCTCCTCTGACCACTGGTCCTGCAGCCGTGGCTTTCCCCGCTCGTCTAATGGGGGTCGATTGATTTCAAGTATCGATCCGCCCGCCGCCGCATGGGAAGGAGGAAAGGAAGCCTTTCCTTTAGAGAGACTTTCGTTTTAGGGAACAACGCTGGCGCTCGGTTGCACCTGTGGGAGCCACGTCCAAAACTAACGAACAGCCCCATCACCCTCGGCTCTCGCGGCGGTGGCTCTGCGCGTGCGATATTTTTTTCCGTCCGGCATGTGATTTTTTTTCCACACCCCCACCACCAACCCCCCCTCCCCCCCCGTTTGACTTGTTTAATTTGTTGCCAGATTCGTAATTTTCGTTGAACGTTGCTACGTCCTCCCCGCGCCTTCGCGTTGACGTGCTCTCGTTAAATAATTACTTTGCAGCGAATCAATATCGTAGTCACTGGAATCGTGGGTATTAACGAGGGCGGCGAGCGGGTGCGTGGGGCTGGTTAATCGACCGTGAAATCGGCGGCCCGTGTCTTCGCCAAATTGCACCGGTGGGGAGAGGGCGGGGTGGGAGATGAGCTCGTGCTTTTTGCTGACTCGAGGGTTCCTGAGTGGGAGCGGGAGCTGCGGTGGCTAGGAGATGTTAACGTCCTCGCCTGGTATGCAGGAGGTCGTGGGTTGAGATCGCGACCCTGGCGCACGCTGCTGCATATTTGGAGTTTGCGTGTCTCGCCGTCTCTCTCCCCGTGGTCACGTGGATTTGTTTTTATCTCCGGGGCCTTTGGTTTTTCACGCCACATTTAGAATCGACGTGCGTGAAGAGTGTTTGGCTGCTGTGCGTTTCCACGTGAAAAGCCGTTTTGTTGAGCTGTAATTAGTGGACAGGTCGCTTCTGAAAAATAACTGAGAGCTTAGTGGGCTTTACCTGATAAAATAAAAATGGTAAAATTTTAGTAATTTTTTTGTGATTTTCTTACTTTCCCTATAATTTGCACTCCTATCGTTGTTGTTGTATTGTTTGTTGTTGTAACTTTATGACTCGCCCCTACTGGGCTTCTGTGAAAAAGAGCTTAAAAGCTCATTGTATTTCTCCAGGGTAAATATAGATTCTGATTCTGGGCTGAAATGATCAAGCGACCTTCGCCGATTCACGTTTTTCCCGCCAATCGCCTCCGCTTCTCTAGCTTCTTCATTGCTCCGAGTGTGCGCCGTGAACCCACCGCTGCCTCCACCCTGCCTGCCTGTGCCCCCTCCTGCCCCCACCCCACCCCCTCCTCCCACAGTCCTTGGCATTCCTGGCCGGAATCGTGGGCGCCTGCCTGACCTTTAACCTCCTGGTGGTGGCCATCTACTTCCTGTGCCGCTGCTGCCGACGGTCGCTGCACCGCGATGGCGCGGAGCTCAAGCGCGGGCGCTCGCGCTGCGCCGTGTGGGTCGTCGTGTGCGCGGCGCTCATGTGCAGGTGCGGTGGGGTGGGGAGTGGGGGGAGGGGGAGAGGGGGGTGACGAGGTTGAAGCTAATGAGGTGGGGGCAGAGCGACAAGTGGGGGGGGTGGGCAAGGTGGGGACGGAGCGACAAGGGGGAGGATAATGAGGTGGGGGACAGCGTCGAGGGGGAGGATAATGAGGTGGGGGCGGAGTGGTCCCCGCTGCTGGCGTGACTCCTCGCCGTGGCTTGTTGCAGCGCGGCGATCGGCGTTGGTTTCTACGGCAACAGCGAGACGGACGACGGCGTGGAGCGTTGCCTCGAGGGCCTGCAGAGCACGCGCGAAACCATCGACACCGCCACCACGCTGGTGCACCGCCAGCACCAACACCACTCCGCCGGCACCACCATAGGCACCACCGCCTAACTCGCCATGAGCACATGTCTCTGGTGATGTCATCGTCCTCCCATCACCACCAGCGTTATCATCGGCCCACCATCACCACCATCAGCGCCATTGTCCCATCATCATCACCACCATCGGCCACCCAAACTGTAAGGGTTCACGGGATCCCCCGCTAGCCCCAGCAACTCGTGCACCTTGACCCTAATCCCCCTTTACACCCTGACCTTCCCCCCCCGTTCCCTAGGTGGGCAACACCCTCACCTCCCTGCGGGACGAGGTCACCCCTGACCTGCTGTCCCTGGAGAAAGCGTACGCCAAGCGTGCAGAGTTCCTGCGCCTCGTCAGACAGGCGCGCGTCCACCTGGGCACCCTGACGAGCCGGCTGGACGCCCTGCTGCCCCTGTGGAGGGACCCCTCGGGCCAGGGGGGCAGCACCTTGAGCTGGCTGCAGGAGCAGCTGACCATTGTCGAGTTCTACCGGTCAGTGGCCGCTGCGGCCCGGGTAAACCCAGAACACGCGGCTCTAGCCTGGGCCGTGCGTCTCCTGAGGGCTCTTCGACATTCGCAAGAGAGAGAGAATAAATAAAAAAATACGTTCTACAGTTTTTGCACCTACGTTGACCTTCCTGCATCAGGAGCGATTGCTGCACGCGTAAAATAACCGTAGTAATAATACTACCACGCCCCATCTGTGTCACTCGCAATGGACGTTAAAGAATCCCCCGACGTCTATCGCAAGGGTAGGCGATCGCGGCGCGGCGACGGGTTCCAAATTTTATCATTTCCCCCGGCAAATGACTCAGTTTGGGATTGCACACCCAGAGCAAACACCGTCGCCACCCTCCTGGCAGACTCATGCCCCAGGTCACTCTAAAGGTTTGGCGCAATTCACTTGAAACTTGAGAAGCCGCGCGAGTCCTGACTCGGCCGTCGCTCTCGCTGCAGGTGGCTGGCCTACGTGCTGCTGCTGTCGGTCGACCTCTTCACCTGCCTCTTGGTTCTGCTGGGGCTGGCCAAGCAGTCGCGCTGCCTCATCAACCTGTGAGTATGCCGTTGTTGGTTGCCGCTCGCTTTGGACTCCTGAACGGTTCTTCAGATCAACAAACCACAGCGGCGGCGGTGGTGGCAACACAACACCGTTGCTAATGCCGCTCGGGTGAGCCGTGCTAAGCCTCGCTATATTTTATCAACGCAACTTTGTTAAGTCCCTTGCAATCCTATTACACACCCGGCGTTTAGCAGCTGCAGATGTGGCGGGGGGGGGGGTTGGGCGGGGGGTGCTGGCGGTGCGCAAAGCGGCTTGCCTCGAGGTCAGACGGTGTTTCGACTCCTGGCGGCGGGGTTCGCGATTCCGGCGGTGGCACTGATGCCGGCCGTTTGTTGCCGTTTGTTGCCGCCGCAGGGCCGTGCTCATGGGACTGCTCATGCTCCTCGCCCACTGGTCCACGCTCGCCCTGCAGCTCGCCGGATCCGTCGTAAGTTTCGCACCCGTGGCGCGCCGCCACTTTCACCCCCCCTCCCCCGGCTCGGCAGTCGTCGTCACCACGTGGAGCTCCGCCGCAGCAGTGGGTTCGCTCGCCGGCATCATTGCCGTGGCTCCGGGCAGGAAATCGTTGCGGCTTATTGAACCGGTTTACCTGGCCACATCGCCTGCCCAGTGGATGGGTACTCACAATTGGCGAGGTCAAAGGTTACCACCACCATCACCATCCCCTGAACTAAGAAACAGGGATGTGGAAGGTGGTCCGAGTGACACAGCAAAAGGAAAAGCTTCCTCTGAAACACACACTCCTGGACAGGGGGCAGGGGTTGGGTGGGGGATATGTCAGGACGCGGTGAAGCACGCGATGTGACGAGTCTGGGATCCGCTCTGCCTTGGAGATGCGTCACGCTGCGCGGGGCCGATTGTTGCTGTGGCGGCTCCGCTGGGGCCCAGCCCAGGCTCCTGGTTGCCCGGGTTTACGCGTGGGCGGCTAATTGCCACACGACCAGGACGAGCCATTCCTGCGTGAGGCTGACTCCGCCGCCGCCTTGTTATCACCGTGGGGTGTCGTTCAAACCGCGGCGACGCCGAGAGCTCCCTGGCGAAGGCGGGGATTATAAATATAAAGCGAGCACAGCGAGCGATGGTGTCACCGGGGGTTCTATAACGGTTCACACACAACGTTGACTCGGCTTAGTGATGCACGAGAGGGCCGTGCCGCGGAGAGCTGCCCGCACTGTGCTGCCTCCGCTGTCACCGCTACGCCAACCGCACCCCGACTGCCCAGCGTCCGGGCACGATGACCGGGTCAAGTCCTCACGCCGATTCCATTTCCGCGTTTCTGCCCACGACGAGCGGCGGCGCCCTGTGTCTCCGCTCACGGAGGGAAGCCTTCGCGTCCGGAGCTAGCTGGTCACTCCCACTCCCCGTCTCAGACTCAAACCCGTGGCGGTGCCGGCCCCCGCGGTCGCGAGCAACGCTCCGGTAACCGCTGCGGGGCGGCACGTTTTACAAATCGCCGCCAGGAGTCGCTCGTCACGACCGGCAGGGCGGGGCGACGCGCTAGCCCGCGACGCCGCCCGGCAGATGTCCATTGGCGCCGACGGTCGCCGAGCGGAAGGGCTTCTCCACGCAGCTCAAGTTAATTACCAAAGGGGGGTGGGGGCGGGAGTCCCGTCAGCTGCCGTCTCCTCATCCTCGTTGCTGGGCCCGGAGGCAGGGGGGCGGCGGGGGTGAATTCGCCTGCCGTTCAACGCCTCCTCGCACAGCGGCCGTGCGAGGAAGCTGGCCAGGGGGGAGAGAGGGAGGTGCACGAGGGAGGAGGAGCAGCAGCAGGAGAAGGATGAGCAAGAGGGGTTAATCCGAGCGAGCCACAGCTCCCGGCTTGCGCGGACGCTGCCACAATGTGACTTTGTCGTGACGGATTAGGTCAGGCGGCGGGGGCAGGCGGGCGGGTGCACGATCTCAGCCTTTTTGCAAAAGGCAAACTTCCCTTGCCCCTCTCCCCCACCACTCACCACTCGCTTCTTCCCACTCCCCAACTCCCCCACCCCCCCGACCACGCTCACCACTCTTAGTTCCTAGCTACCCACACTGGTTTCTGGCTCCCCAAGCAACACGCACTAATCCCCAATCACTCACCACTCACTAGCCACTCACTACACCCCACTTGCCACTCTCTACCCAACACTGCCTTGTCCTCACTCACTCATTCACCACTCCCCATTCACTCCCCAGCCCTGCTTGTGAGCGTTTTGCCGTGCGTTGTTGTCATCTTTGTGATCGTCGTTGTTGCAGTGGCCGCCGGTGCTCACACGCATGCCCCCCCATGTCACCCCCCCCCC
>CM025652.2:1714271-1735846 GCA_014621495.2 Entosphenus tridentatus
GCCCGCCCCACCCCCCCCCCCCCTACCACCCCCAGGGCGCGAGCGACTTCTGCTTCGCACCGCGACAGTTCCTTGCCAACGTGACGCAGGCGCTCGGCACGGTGGAGCGAGGTGCGAAGACCGGGAGCCGCTCGCTCCGCACCGACGCGCAGTGACACGATCGCACAACACGGCCTTTGGCGCCAGCGTGGCAGCACTGCGGCAACACCTGTGGCCTCGCAGCAAGAAGGGCCCGGGTTCAATCCCCTAGCCGGGCGCCTTTGTTTAATTTGTATGTTATACATCACCCCTGCTGTTCTTCAGTGTGCGAGGTGAGCGAGTCTTGAGAGTGAGTTTGAGTGACGTGTGTGCGAGTGAGCGAGTGGAGCTGGTAAGGTTCCGGACGTCGCTGGGTCGCTACCCCCGCCGCATTCGCCGCGTTCACCTCGCCGCGTGACCACAGTTTTTAACGCCGCTCGTGCCGCGTCCGTTGCAGACACGCTGAGCTACTACCTCGAGTGCCGCCCGTCCTCCGTCAGCCCGTTCCAGACGGTGAGTTTCACGGGGGGTAGGGGGATGGGCGGTGGGCTGCCCGGGCAGGGTGGACCACGGTTTAGAATAAGAATCTGTATTTTTCCTGAAGAAATCCGATGAGCTGTGAAGCTCTTTTTCACGTGGAGGCAGTGTTCATATCCCGTTAACAGCCCTGAGCCAATCAATTCCACATGCCTACGGTGGCGGCGAGTCTATCCGTGGGTCTTGCCCGCAGAGCTTTGTGGGGGAGGTCGCTCGCCGCCCAAAAGCGACAACAGCACAACGCAGTGTGGGCTTCGAAATGCAGGCGCGCGTATCAAGGCCCCCCGCGCGCAGCCTGAATCTTTGGGAGACGAGCGTGGCCTCGGAACTTGGGGGAGGGGGCGGGGAGCCGACAGCACGGACGACCGAAGGCGGCAGCAGCGGGCGGGGGGGGGTGGGGGGAGATTGACGAGCGGTGTGGCCGTGGCGTGCAGGGCCTGACGGGCAGCGTGCGCGCAGTCTCCGATCTCCAGTCGCTCGCGCTGGAGCTGCTGCTCTTCGGGGCCGTGGAGGTGCCAAGGACGCGGGTACGTGCGGACGTCTGCGTGTGTGTGCACGCGCGTGTCCCTACGTGCCTGTGTGTTTGTGTGTATATGCCTGTGCGTGTCAGTACACGTGTGTGTGTCTGCACATGCCTGTGTGTGACTGTACGTTCCTGTGCGCGCCTATTTGTGTCTTTACGTTGTCTGTGCGCGCTTTTTTGTCTGTGTGCCTGTGTGTGTGTACGTGGCCTGTGCAATGCCTGTGCGTGCGTGCAGAAGGAGCTGGGCAAGGTGCAGGCGGAACTGAACGTGACGGAGACGGCCGTGCACCAGCTCACGGCGCTGCTCGACTGCCGGGCCCTCAACAAGGTCCGTCCCAAGCGGCTGCCTGCCGCGCCGGTCGAAATCAAATGAGGCCTCATCCTGTGATCTGTTTGACTGCTCAACTGGTTAAACAAAACAAACTTGAAGGTTATTTCTCGTCAAATGAAAAAATACCACCAAACATTTTTGTTAACGCCAAGGTGTCTCTGACTTTGTCCTTCCGCCGCACCTCCGATTAGCACGGTTGGCTGCGTACGTTGTGAAGGAAGTTCAACATACATACGAAACGACAAAGTGCCGGATTTCGATTTAAAGCTTTCGTGACTGCAGGAATTCATCTTCTTGGTTCTTTCGGTAAAGTCACGTAGAAGGGAATAAAATAATAAAAATAATAAAACATAATAAAACATAATAAAAGTGCCGGATGACGTGACGGCGGTGGTCTGAATGTCAACGGTGGTAGGTTGATAATGGTACGACGATCGTACTATGGTGATGGTTGTGGCTGCCCTGTTCCCCCATGCCCCCCCCCCCCCCCCCCCCCCCCCCCCCCCCCACTGCCGTGCAGGATGTGCTGGCAGGACTGACTGGCATGTGCTGGGACGGCCTCAAGGGGCAGCTCCTGCTGTCGCTGTTCTCGCTCACGGGGGCCATCGCCATGAGCTGCATCGTCTGCGCCATCCCCACCGCCTGCGCGCGCTTCCGCAAGAGGTGCCGCCCCCACACGGGCACCAACTCCCAGTCCCGCACGCCTACGGGAGTGCGGATCGCCCGTGCGCGCATGCATGCGGATCGTGCGCGATTGCGGATCGTGCGTGGGTGTGCATTTAAAGTGCTCTTGGCCTGGCACAGACGCCGGAGCGATGTCACCGTCACTTGGTGGCAAATGGCGGTTATTGGTGTGTGTGTGTGCGGGTGTTCGTGTGTGTGGAGCAGTGGGTGCAGCGGTTAGCGCACCGAGTTACGAACCCGGCAATCAGATTTCGATTGCCGCCCACGGCCAACGTACGTGATGGTTACCTAAACAATTCCTGGGCGTCTCCCCTAGGTTTACTCGGCGTAAAACGAGCGCCCGGTGCGGTGTGTAAACACCGAGCAGCGAGTGACGTCCCCCGATTGTGACCCCCGGTCGTCCCGCGCGCGTCCACCGCAGGGAGCGTTGCCGCGAGGAAAACGAGGACCCGTTTGGGCCGCGCGCCAGCGGCGCCGCGTACCGCCACGCGGGCCGCATGGCCTTCTCCAGCCTCTACAGCTACGGCAGCAGCTTCGGCAGCGAGGGCAGCCTCCCCGCTCTGGCGCACTGCCCGCCCTCGCACGGACTCGGCGGCGCCACCGTGCCCTCCACCTCCGCCTCCTCCAACGCCGCCGCCGCCAACCTCGCCAACGCCGGGGGGGGCGGTAGTTACACGTGAGCGAGCCGGGGGCGATGGGCCACGGGGGGGGGGCGGCCGGTTGCTCATTCCGTGACTTTTATGCATCAAGTCAGACGCAAGTCGGATCGCAAGCGGTTTCTTTTAACAACCCCCTCCTCAATACGTTTTGAACAAAAGAAAAATTTGGGGTGCCGCGGTGGCGAGATCTTAACTACCTCACCTGCTGTACAGGAAGTCGTGGGTGTGATCTCGACCCTGACGCCTGTGTTTTTGGAGTTTACATGTGCTTTTAGTATATTTGGCTGCTATAACTTTCCACGTGATAAGCCACTTCGTTGAGCTGTCATTTGTGCCCAGGTCCCTTCTGAAAAAGAGCTATACAGCTCAGTGGGCATTATCTGGTAAAATAAAAAAAAAAAAATTTCAGTTGAGTTTATTATTATAACATGGACAATCATTTAGAGATCTGTGTCAGTCCATTGCTGCGCAGACCTCCCGAGTGGCATCTTCCATATCGTCCGGGTCGCTTGTAGACTGCCGTAGGCAATGTATACTGGATGCGGTGTGCCGAGCACGGAGATTAGAACCCGCGTATATATACACACGCGTCCGCAAGACCATCCCCAACCCCTTTGCCCTCTCTGCCCGTTTCAGCGAGGAGGTGGGTCCCTTCAACAACAACCCCATCTACGAGGAGGCCACCTTCTCGCGACGCCAGTCCCCGCCGCCCTCCGTGAGTAACCGCGGCGGCCAGCAGTTGCAGGGGTCACGCGGGGGATCGTGCGTTGCCACGGCTCGGGATCTGTTTGGGGGGGATGGGGGGAGGTGCGGCCTGACGGCGCACGGTGCCACGGCCGCCCCGTCGCGTCCCAGGGAGCGGTGAGGCCCGCGTGAGCCGGCGCTCGCCGAGGGCGCCAGCCGCAGGCGCCCCTGGGTTGCACCCCCGATCGGGGGACCTACCACTCGGGGCGGCCGATGCGGAAAGCGTAATTCTGACGCGGGCCCTGCCGCGCGGGTCTTGCCCGGCCCTCGACGCCGCAGTCAAAACGCTTCACGGCCAATGCGACGTTTTCTCCATAACGCTTTCATATTCATCTGAATAGTCACGTCCATCCATATCCGACTCATTCTCTCTCTCCTGCTCTCCTCCTCCCACCCCCCCCTCCCCCCCCACTCTGCGTGACTAATACTGCGCACCCCTTGTCTCTCTCTCTGTCTCTCTCTGTCTCCTGCCCACCTCTCGCTGTCTCTGTCTCTCCGTACCGCCCGCCCGTGGTGCTAGCTGTTTTTGGCTGCTAGCAACGGGGCCAATGGCCTCCTGTGGCAACCAAACACGCGGGACGGCGCAAGGTAAAGGGACAGGCCCACCCCACCACCCCCCCCCCCCCCTCCTCCCACTTGTCCCCCTCGCCCGTGCGACCTGAACCCGTGACCTTCGGACCCCGACCCGTCTCCGCGGCCCGGGGGGTGGAAGTGGGGGTGGGGGGGGGGTGGGGTACCGGTGTAAACGGGTTTTGGCCCCCCCCCCCCCCCGCCAACTATTGTTCCCACCTGCAAACATCTGTTTCTCCTCGACTAATTTGGCTATGGTCGTGTATTTTGGGTAAGGCGCTACGTAGAAACTTTTTTTCATGAATACATTTGGAAAAGTGCTCTTAAGATTAAGGGTTTAGTTGACAATGCATGAATATCGATGTACAAGCATAAACGATTTCTCCGTTACAAGAATTTGGAAGGAGAGCCAATCCTCTCGAATATTGGTTCCAAAAGGGAAGAAATATATTTTGATAAGTTGTACGTACAGGAAGTTTTACTTGGGAGGGAGCCATGTGTGTTTTCTAGCGCTGGGAATGAGGGCGTGGGGGCGCATTGGCAAAAGCCTCGGCCTAAACCGTGTGTCCCCTCTCACTCCCAGCCAGCCGTGGCAGCAGCCTCGGGGGCAGGGCCTGCTGTCCACGTGCTGCCCCCTGCTGTCGCTGCTCCCTCCTCACCGCCGCGTGGCGTATTTCCAGGACTCGTCAAAATTGAACGTGGAAAATCGACTCCCAATTTACAGCTGTGCCCCGGAGCGTCATTGCCAAGCCACTGCCGATTCCCAATGTCGTCCACACGTGGTCCTATCGGCAGTTGCAAAAGCGACTGATTGGTTACGCATCCTGGGTTTTGCTTCTTCAGGTGGATTGCTAAGAGGGAGGTGGTTGTGGGC
Organism: Entosphenus tridentatus; assembly: GCA_014621495.2. Lineage (NCBI taxonomy): Eukaryota > Metazoa > Chordata > Hyperoartia > Petromyzontiformes > Petromyzontidae > Entosphenus > Entosphenus tridentatus. Next base: position 1,719,212 of record CM025652.2, read on the forward strand.
AGCTCATTCCCGTCCAACATGACGGCGACACGAGGTCGTGCAGTCTGCTCCCTCGACCGTTTGCACCGACCACAGGGAACCACCCTCCACTATGAGGCCACGATGATCGCCGGCAGGCCGCGGCTAGGAATCATGGCCCGTTGGTGACCACCGTGACCACATCACCAGCACCACCACCCCCTGCCCGCCAAACAACTCTTTGTGACCCCTGTCATTAAAGTTGTTCACCCCAGTTCTCAGGGGCCTGACCGTACAAGCGCTCAGACGTGCAGCAGCGTGCACAGGGCAGCTCCCTGTCTGTAAATATTCACGCCGGTGGTAACGACGACCCCGCTTACCTTGACCGTCCCCCCCCCTCCTCCTCTCCTTCTCCCACGGGTCCTTCCCTTGAACCTTGTCCCGCTGAGGAGCCTCGGTAACCTTTTACCTGTCGCCCTTCCACGGCGACGGGCGACGCATTCAGACTCCAGGTGACCGCCCTGAGCACTGAGCCCGTCAGGACGCGGTGGCTCTCGATGTTTTGGTATCGGACGGAAACCGGAGACGAGGAATATCTTGAAGGATCAGCGTCTCCGAGGCGCAGTTCAAAGGGCGGTGTCCCAAGTCGCCCCTCGCCGTGAGCACCTCCATGCCTCTTCTGCTTATTCCATAAACTCTGCCCCGTGTCCCTCGCAATGGTCCTGCCCAGGTTTTCCGGGATCCACGTCAGGTGTAAAATCTTGGCGGCAGGTTTGCTGCGATCCGCTTTTACAAAGTTGTTTGCAATAATTGGCGGCGTGGGTTTTCTGGAAAACCTGAACCGCATCGCTCCTGATAGTGTGGAATGTCATCTGTGCTGATCCCACCTGCTCCAGCCTCCTCCTCCTTCTCCACCACCTCCTCCTCCTCCTCACTGTGTTCCTCTCCTAACGTCACGTTGACTCCCCCCACGTGTGAGTGGAACGAGCCAGGCGGGCGAGCCCAAGCGGATCGTGGGGGGGAATGTCGGCATTGCATGTGGGGAGACGCTGCACACAGGAGGCGTGCCGACTGCACCGCGTGTGTGCGTGTGCACTCATGTGCATCTGTGCGTATGAGTGGGGAGCAGTGGTGCAGTGGTTAGCGTGCTGCACTACGAACCCAGTGACCCGAGTTTGATTCGCGCTCACGGCCAACACCAGTGACGATTGTCTGAACCGGTCCTGGGCCTCTCCTGGGTCGACTCGGCCTCAAATGAGTACCTGGTGCGGTGTTTAAACATCGCCACTGGGGAGACAATGGCAACCGGGCGTGTTACTGGCCACCCACCCCCTCGTGTGCCGTTCCGGCCTTCATAGGTGCTTGCTAACAGCACTTTCCCCAACAGTTTGTTAAGGCTACACGGGGATTTCTGTGTTTTAGTGTCTCTGTTGGTGTGTGTGTGAATGGACCTGTGCAAGGGGCCGTCAATCTCCTCCACCTTAAATTACTCGGTAAAGAACCAGAGAGTGAGAGGCCCTGCCGCCACTGCAAGCCCCAAGGGGAGACGGGCATCTAGTGTTTAAAAATCGGCAGGAATGTATGTACTCATGCAATTTGCACTTACATAATTTATTCATTTTTATTAATTTATTTTCAGTGACTTGCTTACCTTTTCTCTATTTTGCACACCTACAGGGGATTTTTTGTAGTTTGTCCATGTAACTCGCCGACCCCGTGCCCCAACTGGACATCTGTGAGAAAGAGCTTCATAGCTCATCGGATTCCTCCTTCTGTCTAAATAAAGAATTCTGATTCTGAAATATTCTGACACCCCCTGCAGCAGCCAAATCCCATCTGGTGGAGCCAGGCAACCAAATTTCCCCCCCCCACTTCCCTCCCAGCGAGCTTCCAAAAATGTCCACCGCTATGGTGCCGGCGCTTGTTCATAAAGGAAAGTCTTGCCGTGTCTCAACTCATTTTCAAGAGGGTCCTGCCAAGTTTTTGCAGTATAGAAAAAGAAAATAGCACTAGAAATAAGTAACTTTTATTTAAAATCTATATTCATAAATGCGTTTAAACAAAAAACTTTTAAAATAATAAAAACGCATTTACAGCATCTGGCCACGTGGAATGTTCGAGTGCTCGCTGAGGATGAGACTGCCGCTTCCTGTGTCGGACAGCTGGACTGGTACCAGCTGAGTTTCCGTGAACTACGGGAGGTCCTGGGGACCGGTTTTGGCTGCCGTCACCGTGAGCGGTGGACAGCAGGCTTGTCGCGATATGGCGATACCTCAACACGTGTATCGAACAATATGAGATCCACGATAATCGTACTGTCCGTTGTGTAAAATATCGTCGCATCGTTATGATTTCTTGCTCATTTAATTTTGTCAGGAGTTTGCAGATTCTTAAAAAATCTGGAGATTGTTTTATTTATTTGGGCAGGCGAGAATCCCTTGGCTGGGTCTTGTAGCAACGCCCACGTGCCCAGCCACCACTTATCCAAACAGCTGTTTGTGAGGCCGGACAGAGGGTGGGTAAACGGGTATTGCACGGGCTCGAGAGAAGGTCTGCACTGGTGCAGGAGGATCTGGAGATGTGAGGGCTTGCCAATGGCTGGTACAAGAAATTTCAAATCGGCCTCCGTGGAGGAGGCTCGTAAAGGACGCTACTCGGCAGTTGGAGGCAGTCACCCGCCAACAACACACAACGATGAGCGGTGCGCAGGGCGGTAGGGGGAACACAGGTGATGCGTCTGCCAGTCATCTTAGTTAATCCATAACACCTGAGCCTTCCCTGTGCCCTGCCACCGAGCTTGTGACCCTACACATGGCGTCAAGGTGCACGTAGCCTCGCGAATGCGCTGTGTTGGCGTCACCGCCACTTAGTGGCGGTTGTTGTTGTTTGCTGTTGTGTGCGTTTTGTGTGCGTGTCATGCCCGTCGTGAGCTCGTTCCTATGCTCGGGCTCCTGCGTAGTCGTGTGCCGTGTGGGGAAAACCTGACCACAGTGTGTCTCCCCCCCCCACCCAACTCCCCGCCCCCAACTCTCCCTCCGTCCCCTCCATCCCCGCCTCCCCCCACCCACTCCTTCCCTCCCACTCCCCGTCCGTCCCCTCCGCAGTACGCGACGGCTATGAGGCACCATGGCACACGCGAGCCACGAGGAAGCCCCGCCCGGTTGGCATGACAACCGGCCTCCTGGTACCACGCAGATGCTGGCAGTGTCTGACGCCAGCCCCTGTCCCCCACCCCCAATTCATCCCTCTCCCTCTTCCTCGCTCCCTCCCTCCCTAACTACCCTCTCTAATTCGCTCCAGTCCCTCGCATCCATCCTCCTACTTGTCTATCTCCACCGTCCCCTTGCCTTTTCCCCCTCTCAATGCTCTTCCGCGCATAACAGGTTGCTATAGGCAGCTGCGGGACCATGCGGTGGGCAGCAGAGAGCAGCACAGAACAATCCACCGTTGTACTGTATTTCTGTGCTCCCGCTTCTATGTCCCCACTTTTAACAAAAGAACCTCTACTGACCAACGTGGTGAATTATGGCCAGGTGAGATAACCGCCCCCGCCAGCCCGCGGCGCACAGAGCACGGGGGAGTCCGTCATCATCCAGCAGTGGATTGACAAAAGGGGGGGGGGGGGCGCGTGCACACGCTCGTATGTCCCGGAGTCTCTGCCTCTCACCCTGCCTCCTGTGTCTCACCTCTAACCGTCCATGCTCCCCCCCCCCTCCTCCTCCTCGACCGCTCCGTTCCCGCATGACACTTTCTGTTTTAATATCGGCAACGGCGAGAAGGGGACCTCTCATGCGTTTCCCGCGCCTGCACGCGTCGCCGTGGCGATGGGAAATGAAACCGAGTGGTCGCCACGCCACCGCCACCGCCACGCCACACGTGGTGCACTTGAGTTCAACGGCACCGGGCGCTCCGCGGAAGTCCATGGGCCCAGGGCGGAGATGGCCACCGCTCCGAGGGTGGCGCGCACTTCTCTAGCCGTTCCCATCTCAACAGCGCCGGCTTGCGTAGTGACGCGCCAACCGCGACACGCAGCGTTCGCAACTGACACGGTTAAATACGAGGGGGACTACTTGATCACCCCGCTCGCTTCAAACGGCTTTCGCCGATGGTACGTTTGATTCGAATTAACGGCGTTCATTCCGTCCCGATGACGGAATCGGTCGCGTTTTAAGTGAACACGCGGCAAGCCGCGCGGCTGGCATGGCCCCCGCCAAGGAGGCCACTGGCGTCTCCCACCCATTGTTGCCATTAAGCTCCTGAACGTGTCGCTGCCATGAGAAAAGAATGGAGTAGAGTCAAGCGGTTGTCGCATAATGCACTGCTGTTGGCCACGCACAGAGACGTAGGAACCGCCCAAAGTGCTGCTCACCCTCAGGTGGTAGCGCCCAGCGAAACATCTGGCCTGGGCCCATGGACTCATGAGGTCACGTGCCAATTCGACCGAGCGTCTCACTCCCCCTAGCGTCACGCGCACAGCAATGGATCAGTGGCTCCCGATATCTCTGCAACCCCCCCCCCACCTACTCCGGGACGACTTGGTCATGGTGCCCACAGCTATATATCTCTTCTTCAGAAGCGACCGGGCCACAAGCGATAGCACAACCAAGTGGCTTATCCGCGTGGACATTTACAGCAGCTGAATAATCTAAACGCGTGATGTTGATTCGAAATGTGGGGCGGGGTGGGGGGGGGGGAAACCGGAGGACCCGGAGAAAAATCAACGTGACCACGGGAAGAGAGACACCGCAAACTCCACATACACAGCAGGCGTCAGGGTTGCGATGGAACCCACGACCTCCTGCATACCAGGCGAGGGAGATGACGTCTCACCACTGCGGCGGCTCCGCTGTTCGCTCGCGGGACCGCCAGCTGCGCCAAACGGCAGCGTCCGTAGACAGTTTCTGCGGGCCACTGCCCACACGCAGTCCGCAGGTTAGGGAACCACTACACTCTCGAAGGGTGCATTCTGTTTCGTTGTTAAGCAGGGCTTGTGATTTTCGGTTGATAAATGTGATTTATTCGGTGTGTTGATCGACACGTTTTCTTTCAGCAGTTTTAAAGTTATTTTGTAGATATTCGAGGTTTCTCAATGTTTTTGCGTATTGATTCGTTTTATACACCGTGATGAGTTGCTCAACGTTAGTTTCTGCAGTGTTGCCTACTTTTTAACATGCAGGCCAAGCTCGTATTTAATAATAATAATAATCATAACAATGATTAAACAATGTTTGAGAAAATAAACGTAACAGTTTTCTCACCGCTAGTGGTAACCTGGCGCTTTCGTACTCGGACAGTCGTTGTCTAAATAAATTAAACTAATTTAGTTTTTTTTTATCACGTAAGTAAGGTTTTTTTGTACAAATAGCGTACATTTTTGTAACATGAATGCAGCGACCATTTAATATGGGAGGGTGGGGTGTGTGTGTGTGGTGTTTATTTGACAAACACTGATTTAAGTTTGTATCAGCGGTGCAATGATCAGGGTCACAACCAAAACTCACAAGCCCTAGTTAACACATTAAAGTTCGGTCGCTATCGTACGTCCATGGTGGGGGGGGGGGGGGGGGGGAGCGGAGAATCCGCAAAAACGGGGATTACAATTTAATACCGCGATGAAGCACAAACGCGTTGCACACCTGTGGTGTGGGGTCACGATGGGGTCACGTGCGGTGCCCGAGGCATTCTGTGCACAATGATCAATCAGGGAGGACAGGGAAGTCTCGGGGAGACGGCGAGTGGCCACTCCGGGGACGCTGCTGGCCACCAAAGCCCCCCCGGGGGAGGCCCACGGCACTGGATGCGTTGCACAGAGGCCTTGATCCAGCAGTGGACGGGTCATGGCTGACGATGAATTGGGTGAGACTTAACCGCTTGTGCGAGCAAGGGAACGGATTAGGACATGTGGCAGTGAGGGACGAGACTAGGGGAGTGGACGAGGTTACCGTAAGCTGTGAGGTTAGGGGTAGGGATCGGGATGGGGATGAGTTTAGGGGTAGAGATGAGATCGCGGTAAGCTGAGGCTCAGCATACGGTGTTTGACGCTAGGGTTAGCTATGGGGTTGAGGCTAGGGTTGGCTATGGGTTTTGGGCTATGGGGTTGAGGCTAGGGTTGGCTATGGGGTTGAGGCTACGGTTTGCGATGGGGTTGAGGCTAGGGTTGGCTATGAGGTTGAGGCTTTGGGGTTTATTTCCTGCTACGGTTCGACTGCAGCACCGTCTTTCAGAGAGCCACAGCGCTTCCCGCTCTCGCGCCCGCGAGCACAACGATCGTCGAGCTGCAATACGTGCAAAGCGGTGATTGATGCAACTCGGGCGCTCGCTTGCTATGGCAAAATATCCAAATATATCCGTGGGTTTAAACGCCACCGCCTGTGGTGAACTGGCACCGCCCACAATGTAGCGGCCAAGGTGAGTCTTCCATGCTCCGTCCAACTTTGTGCCACTGTTAAGGCCCGGGGGTGGTTATGTGGGGTGGGTAGGGGGGGGGGGTTGGCGGTCGGTGTGCAGGAGGGAACGGAGGGTGACTACCTCCCGCTCGCCCCCTGCCTCCCTCCCGGTGGTGAGAGGTGGGGAAGGGTCAAACAAACGGCAGCTAAAAATTGTGCTGTGAAAGGCTCCCGAGCCGATATGTGCACGACACGCGCCCCCGCTCCGGAGTTCGGCTCAAATTTCCAGCCACTCTTCCTGGGCCGAAAGCTTCCACTGTCGCCCGCCACGGTGGTGGGGCCACGAATCGCCCCGAGCCCATGTGGGCTGGCCACTTCGCCCCATACCCTGTCGGGGTGTGGCCCCCTGACCGCTCCAATTTGCCGCCACTCGCTGCTCTCGGTGTGCTCCTGGCCGCCCAGATGCGCTTGCGCTGCGCTCCCACCTGTGAACGCGTGTTCCTGGCTAGTCACGCCGGATTCGTTGTCGGTCAGCGGTGCAGGTTGTGCTCATCCGCACATCCGATTAGCACGGTTGGCTACGTACGCTGCGAAAGAAGTTCAACATACGGGAGTTTCTCCACAGGCATCCCTCTCCCGTGCCGCATGCGCAGGTTGCGGTAGAGAGTGGCGTTGCGCGGTCCCCACTGGCGCGCACGCACACGCGCGTTTCCCTGTGGACTGCCCCCTGTTGGTGCTAAAATTCATGCCGCCGGTCGCCCCTGCTGGTGACGATCAAGCACTGAAAAAATATAAGCACAGTCGCGACCGCAGGCAGAGAACAGAAGCAACCCCCCCCCCCTAGCATGGGGGAGCACGGGGGATCTGGGGAACCTGGGTTAATGGTGCTGAAAGACTGGGCCTGGGGTTTGGTGCTAGAATTACCCGGGTTTAAGGGGGCTTGGAGAGACCTGGGATTGTAGTGGGTAGGAGATCCGGAGAGAGGATCTGGGATCTCCTGTTCATCGCCCCCGGCTGCTTCTCTCACAGACGAGGCCGAGCGGCGCAAACTCCTAACGCGCCGCCGCTCCCTCCCCCGCGTCGCGTCGTGAGCCACCGGCGGTGGACGTGGCAAGCGCGGGGGCTTGGTCGCAAGTCGGAGTCGGAACGTCGCTCTCCCGTGTGCTGGCTGAGGGAGGGGGGGGGTGCGCGCTGCTAATCCGCACGGCATCGCTCTTGCATGCAACCGAGTCCCCCATAGTCGCCCCGTAGTCGTCGCACTTTAGTCGCCCTTGTAGTCATCGCGTAGCCGCCCCTCTTTGGATGTTCATATCTTTTGCCGTTTCGGTGACCGTACCAATCGCGAGGCCTGTGACGATTTCACCGATGAGGGACGGTTCCTGACCGCTCGCGAAAGGGTTCGCCCGAATGGCACGCGCGCGCGGTCCCAAGTGGCGGACGACGTTTGGACGTGTGCGTGCGCGCACGCACCTTCCGGATAATGGAACGGGTGACGAAACGAAACCTAATGTACGCGACGGTCAATTGCATGGAGACCGATCACATGAGATTAACAGTACGGACACGTTTGTTGTCCTTGCACCGCACCCCCGATTAGCACGGTTGGATACGTACAGCGCGAAAGAAGTTCAACGTACATACGAGACAGTACGCGGCATAACGTGTGAAACTAAACGCCCGAAGTTCAAGACAATGCAAATGAGACGGGACACGCGAGAGAGATTACATGGCGTTGGCAGTGCAAACATGACCGACACGGCTTACGAGACGAAAAGTCTTAACGGCAAGAGAATGCAAATGAGACGGGACATACGCGCACAGCTATCAACCCGCATGGAAATCTCACCGAGTCTCATGACACCTTTTTCAAGAGGGTCCTGCAAAGGCTCGGTAGGAGTCGTCTCCATCAGCTGCCGTGCACAGGGAAACCTTTCGCCAACGCGGATTTACAGAGCGCGTGTTTCGCCAATACCATACCGTGTCAACCCTTACGGGTTATACCCCATATTCTTGTATGGGGAAATTGAGTGTTTCATGTCCATACCGCGTACAGCCGTTTCAATACGGGCAATTTTTGGTTGAACACGTCGGCTTTCGTGGCCAATATCTAACCCAAAAAAACTCTTGTGGACGAGCAATTTTTTTGTCTGTGTTTGTTTCTTCCTTGTAATGGGACTTTGTAGCATGAATGTTGAGGTCTATAAGGACACGGGGTAATCAATAAGGTCTGAATTGGTCTGTAGTAATATTGACAGGTATGCAAACGAGATGGACAGGACAAGACGGTACAGAATGCAGGACACAAACGACAACACGAACAAGATATGGTACAGACGAGTTCGCAAAGAAACATCGCGAAACAAGTGATCTGGTGATGCGGCTGCTGCTGCTGCTGCTGCTGTATTGTCAGTGGTGTTCAAGCACAAGTGGGCGAACAACACTCAACACATTTGTCAATAACACTGGCATTCAACGTTTCGGGCAATGGCCCTTCATAGCGCGTCATTTGAAGGGCCATTTATCCCAAAACATCACCTATTTTATATATATCTTTTTCCATTTTAAGGCCAAACGGTGTTCTTGACGAACGTGTTGATGACACTTTTGGCGGGTTTTTTTCTTTAAAAAAAAACAGATTAGGAGTAACGATGTTGATGATTTTGTGGAATCGAATCGTGGCGCCGGAATCGTGGGAGGTTGTTGGGAATCGTTGCGGGCCTCGCCAAATGATGCCGGCATTGGGGCAGCAGCAGCTGCTGCTGCTGTTGGGGCCCCGCTCGTCGTGTGAGTTTGCACAATGATAGCGGCACATACGAGGCCGCAGCCACCGTTAAATATCGGATGCGTAGCCTCGCCCTTTTAGCGTTGGGACGTGTACATTGATTTTTAATTGTCATGGTATTCTCGTTTCTAATGTTCTTCCCCCCCCTCCCCAACTGTCATTGACGAATTAAAAAACACAGTATTCGACATCGTCTCCCTTTGCTCACCACGCGTGCTGCCGCTGCTGCTGCTGCTACAGCCTCGACACGGACACGACACTTCACGCAGAGCCAACCAACCCCTGAGCATCTTCGAGGGCAGTTGTCATTCTATAGGGGGGGGGGAGTGGGGGGACATGAGGGGGACCCACGCCTGCCTTGGCAGTTGTCATTCTATAGGGGGGGGGGGGGCATGAGGGGGACTCCCGCCCGCCTTGTCAGTTGTCATTCTATAGGAGGGGGGGGCATGAGGGGGACTCACGCCCGCCTTGGCAGTTGTCATTCTATAGGAGGGGGGGCCATGAGGGGGACCCACGCCCGCCTTGGCAGTTGTCATTCTATTGGGGGGGGGGGGCAGTTTTAATGGCGCGTGTGGCTATGGATGCCCCCACTGCACAGTATTAGGTGAAGACGCCCCCACGACGCCCCCGTGTTTTTCTGTCGGAATCGCCCCTGTTCATGTTTGTCCGTGGCTGTCTCTCCAATCTTCACACGGCCCAGCCGTTTAAGCGAGTTCTCCCGCTTGTTGCATTGGGGTGCACGTTTCGAATGGAGGAGCCGCCCTGGTTAATACTGTGGGTGTGGTTGCCATTAAAAATGTACGCCCCGTTTGTTTCTCCGCGGTCGTTAAAGATCTCGTGGCGTCATTCGCAACGCCATTATGTTGGAAATTACCAAAAACGTACACCGCCAATTACCCAGTTGGATTCTACGCCACAGCAATCATCGCCCACGTGCTGCGAAAACTTGACAGGAGACCTGAGAAAAAAAAGAAGCGGCCTTCTGGCGAAACAAGCGGCGACGAGCTAATCCGAGTTGCGAGTGGCGGTGCGGCCTCGGCCCGTGGCGCCAGATGGCAGCACCACCCCGTGGCTCGCGCGGCCACCGATATTGGCGACCTCTTTGCCACACACACACACGCGTCGTCTGGGCGGCTTGGTAGGCAGCGGCTAGAGCGGGATTCCTCGAACAAGAGAAGTTCTAAGAATATGGTCCGCTGGGTGGGTTGGGATCATTTGTTTTCCCCGCCGGTGTGAAACGGGTGCCGGCAGGTGGCGCTACGGGAACGCTGATCCATTGCCATCCATTGCCGCGCCGTCTGTGGACCCTGCTGGACACAGGGCGAGGTCTCAATGTGTGCGGCCAAACTCCACCGTTTGTGGTCAACGTGACAACCCAGGAGAGTGCAGCGGCGGCACCGTAACAAACGGCGTCGCGAATTTTTTTGTCGTCTCTCCACTACGTGTGGGCCACCGAGGGCGCTACCGCACGGCTCAGCGATGACGCCCTCGTTGAAATGAATCGCCACGTGCAGCGGACAGAAACCCGCATCGCCCTTCTCGCCATGAACCCGCCCCGGGACGGGTTTTCGCGGCACCTCAAAACGCAACTGAACGCCGGCATCTTGGCGCAATGCACGTCCTTAATTCGAACTCAGGTTTGATCTGAACACGCTATTTGAGACCCAAGCACAATCCCACCACGTTGGCGAGACGTTAACTACCTCGCCTGATATACAGGAGGTAGTGGGTTTGATCCAGACCCTGATGCCTGCTGCATATTTGCGCGTCTCTTTTCCCGTGGTCGCGTGGATTTTTCTCCGGGTTTTCCCTCCATATTTAGTTTTTCCCTGCTATAAATGTCCGTAAATAAGCCACTTCGTTGAGCTATCATTTGTGGCCAGGTCGCTTCTGAAAAAGAGCTATGTAGCTCATTCGGCCTTATCTGGTAAAAAATATATAATTTAATTATTAAGTAATAAAATTTTATTTTAAGACAAGCCTCAGTGCTGCGAATGGGGCCATGCAACCCAAATTACGCGCCATCTATCACTGCTGAAGAAGCCCTCTTTCGTCGTGGGCAGCAGCAGACCTCGCCATCGGCATTCGGCTCCAAAACACACATCGCTGCCATCACGCGCGGAGAACGGAGCGTTCTTCGTGTGACGCCTCCTGCAGGAGCGGCGTCTCCGTGTGAAGAATCTCGCCAGCGTCACAGATCGGGCCCAAAGCTATTCTAGATTTGAAGCTTTCGTGACTGCAAGGATTCATATTCTTAGGTTGTTTTCGATAAAGTCACGTAGCTTGTGTTGCCTCCGAAACGTCGTGATTTTTATTTTATTTTTATTTTACTTTTATTAACTTAAATGTTTTACCTACGTGACTTTACCGAAAAAACATAAGAATACGGGCCCATATCATCGCGAGCCTCTGGTATATCCACTGCTGGCCAAATCATCACGTGCCCGATACACACGAATAGCTTTTTGGTGGCAGCACGCGAGAAGCAGACGAATATAAGCGCCTTCCAACCACTCTGTGTAAGTATACCGAGTGGTTTTCCGCATCTGCAGTGAGCACGTTTGGCTGCGTACGTTGCGAAAGAAGTTCAACGTACAGACGTATATATGCGTGCGTGTGTGTGTGGAACAGGGTGAGCCGACTGGGTGTGTTGTGTGTGGAAAGCGGTGGCGCAGAAATAAGCGCGCTGCACTTCGAACGTGGCGACCCCAGAGATCGATTCCCGCTCACGACCAACACAAGTGACGATTATCTGAACCGATCCTGGGCCTCCCGTTGGTCGACTCGGCCTCAAATGAGTACCAAGTACGATGTGTAAACATCGCCACTGGGAAGACGAAGGCGGCCGGGCGTGGTGCTGGCCCCACACCCACTCGTGTACCGTGCCGGCCTTCATAGGTGCTCGCTGACAGCACTTGCCCCAAAGTCTGTTAAGGTTACACGAGGGGATCTACTGCCTTTTGTCTTGTGTGTGTGTGCGTGAATCTGTGTGCACGCTGTGTGTGTGTGTGAATCTATGTGTGTGTGTGTGCGCCGTTGTGACTGTTTGCAGATCCCAGGCTCAGAGCTCGTGTCCGGAATGTGCGAAGCTCCAAGCTGGTGGAATGCCCCGTGCCCCCATTCTGCCCCCATGCCCTCCCCTCCCCCCCGTGCCCCGCGTCTCTGTTTGACGGATTTAACCCTTTCTGCGAGCTCTTGTTCGTGTTCTAGGGGTCCGTGTCTCACCCCCTCGGCCGGGGTACGTCCCTCTCTCCGCTCGTTCTGATTAGACAACAGAGGCCCATATGGTGTCTCGCACACCCGTTCACTCGCACAGAGGAACCCACGGACTCGCGTAAGGGACTCGCACAGAAGGGCCCATGAACTCAGAGACGCGTTCTGTTCCGTTCCGTTATTGCCAGTTCCTCCCGACGATGGCATTGTTCTTGAGCTGCCCGTTTGAGTGCGGAGTCAGTATCGAAATGTGGGGGGTCACTGAAAAATAATTCACCAGCAGCCCTGTGACATCTGCTTCTACGGGCCGTTCGGTCTTTAACACGGGGTGATGCCAGTGCCTGATTAAGCTAGTGCGGGGCCTGTAGCATATGTTATAAAGGGGCCCTAAATAAAAAATATATATTAAAAACACATTTTAAAATAATATTTGGGTCTTTCGGTAAAGTCACGTAGATAGGTTCAAATAAAATAACAAAAAATAACGTCTTCCTGATGACGAACGCTTGTGTTGCGATAGAAACGTCTTAGTTATTTTTTGTTATTTTCTTTGAACCTATCTACGAGACTTTACCGAAAGACCCAAAGAATATGAATTCCTGCAGTCACGAAAGCTTTAAGTCAACTCACTTTTAGCTTGCATGGTAAAGTAATTGTATTTTTTCTTTTGCTTTACAGCCAGATAATACGACAAATCGCTAATCTTAAACACCCGGTCGTTCGTAAAAGTTGAAGGCGGTATAGTACTATAGTAATAGAGCAAGTGCAAAATCACTGAACCGGAATTGATAGCTTGAAAGCATTTAGCGCGGGGCACTTGAAAATGCGGGGCCCGTAGCTACATATGTAGTAGCTACTACATATGTAGCTACTACATGTGTCGCTACTTTTGCTTCTAGGATAATCCAGCACTGGGTGATGCCACTGCTCACTGCGGGACTCTGGCGTCTCGTGCCACGACCCCGGAATTGAAAACAATGAAATAAAACCAACCTGGAGAGAAGTGTCTGTTCGAGAAAACCACGTGCGCGACCACCCGTCCCACAGATCGTCACGGTGGCCACCACAATCGCCAGCGTCGTTGTGACCATCAACTCAAGCAGCAGCCATCAGCGATCACATGGGGGATGCGGGGGAATCAGCTGGGATCCGGGAGCAGCCATCGGTCGCCACTGACGTGAACCGTGGCCGGGGAATCGAGCCGATGATCGGCGCGCTCTCAGCGTCGTACGCTAATCACTGCGCCACCGCTCCCCTGTCATCCCTCGTCGTGGCGGTGAAAATGAGCCCCCTCGGCTGTTGCGAGGTGGGGGCCGTGAAATCCCCCGTGTGCTCACGTGTACCCCAACGTGTCCTCTCACGTGTGGTCACGTGTACCAACGTGTCCTCTCACGTGTGCTCACGTGTACTCCCGTGTCTTCTCACGTGTGCTCACGTGTACCCCAACGTGTCCTCTCACGTGTGGTCACGTGTACCCACGTGTCCTCTCACGTGTGCTCACGTGTACCCACGTGTCCTTTCACGTGTGCTCACGTGTACCTCCGTGTACTCACGGGAACCCTCGTATATTCACGTGTACTCACGTGTACTCGTGTACCCCCGTGTACTCAAGGAGTGGGGGGTGGGTGGCATGGGCGGTTGTTGTGTTAAAGAAAGACTCGGTTGTTGGGGAGGTAAATGGGGGCCAAGGGAGAGGGGGGCTCTGGGTTTTGGGGATGAGGGGGATAATGGCTGCGCTGCTCCAACTTTAATTAATTTGCCACTTGGAGTTGAGCTCCGAGTGCGGCGCTCATCAAGACCGCAGCCCCCCCCCCCCGCCCCCCCTCTTTTCTTTCCCCCCCCCCCCCCGCGCTACGGATTAAGCGCCCCTCTCGATGCTTGAGAGCGCGTGTTCGTGTATTGGTTAATTAATTTGCTAATTTACTTTAAACCTCCCCGCACGACCAGCGCACCCCACCCGCCCCAAACCCCCACTCCCAATGAAACCCAGGCGAGGCGTGTGGCCTCAGCTGTGAGTTCGTCTCCCCTGTCACGTGATGCGTGTGGCCCCAGGTGTGAGTTCGTCTCCCCTGTCACGTGATGCGTGAGGCCCCAGGTGTGAGTTCGTCTCCCCTGTCACGTGATGCGTGAGGACCCAGGTGTGAGTTCGTCTCCCCTGTCACGTGATGCGTGAGGCCCCAGCTGTGAGTTCGTTTCTCCTCGTCACGTGATGCGTGTGGCCCCAGGTGTGAGTTCGACTTCCCTCGTCACGTGATGCGTGAGGCCCCAGGTGTGAGTTCGTATCCCCTGTCACGTGATGCGTGAGGACCCAGGTGTGAGTTCGTCTCTTCTCGTCACGTGATGCGTGAGGACCCAGCTGTGAGTTCGTCTCCCCTGTCACGTGATGCACGAGGCCTCAGGTGTGAGTTCGTCTCCCCTGTCACGTGATGCGTGAGGCCTCAGGTGTGAGTTCGCCTCCCCTGTCACGTGATGCGTGTGGCCCCAGGTGTGAGTTCGTCTCCCCTGTCACGTGATGCGTGTGGCCCCAGGTGTGAGTTCGACTCCCGGTTTGGGGGGGTGAGGGTGGCGGTGGGATTGACTCAGCCCCATCATCGCTGCAGAGGTCGATAAAGTAGGTTACGACTTTGTGTCTGTGGGGAGGCGGGGGGGGTCCTGTGAATAGACTCGCTCCCCGCCGTAGGAACGTGGAATTTCCGCCGCCGGCTCTGCAGGGTTTGGAAACGGAGCAAGAGTACCGCATTGCTCATTCTATCGGGAAACCGCTTTCAACTTTAAAGGCGAATGTTGTGTTCTCTCTACACAGACTGCTATATGCTGCTCTGCAATTAATTAATTTCGCAACTGTGCGCGTGAGAGGCCAGGGTTGGTGGATCACGCCGGGATCCATGACGACTCGAAGCCGCGAGGTGGCCATAAGATGGCGGCGCGGCAATTCGGATTCGTGAATCCATCTGTGCGGATCACCGAGGTGCCGTTATTCCCTCGAATGTAATGCGTCGGTGTGTTGTTTTCTCTAGGGTTGTCTGGTTTCCCGCCACGTGAAGCCAAGAAAAAAGGATTAAAATCTACATTGGCCAAACATCCCTCTTGAAAAGTAGTCTTGAGACTCCGCAAAGCTTTTTGTAGATAGTTAATTAAATTGCTTAATTAACGGGGTGGACGAGTGGAGGGGGCAGTGGGTGTCCCCACCGTTCTAGGCAACCCCCACCTCTGCCTCTCTCATCCCCTCTACTTCATCCCCTTGAAGGGATTTAAAATCCTGTGAGGTCCCTTACACACACACACACACACTTGTGCACACACACACTTGTACACACACACTTCTACACACACACACACTTCTACACACACACACTTCTGCACACACACACTTCTACACACACACTTGGGGTAGAGGAGGGGATTGAGTGAGAGTGTGGCTGCTTTGTTTATGTCTGTGCGTGTGTGCGCGTGTGTGTGTACAAGTGGGGAGCGGTGGTATATCGGTTAGCGCGCTGCGCTACGAACCTGGCGACCCGGGTTCGATTCCCGCTCACGGCCAACACCGGTGACGATTATCTGAACCGGTCCTGGGCTTCCCCTAGGTCGACTCAGCCTCAAATTAGTACCTAGTGCGATGTGTAAATATCGCCACTTGGGAAACAAAGACGGCCGGGCGTGGTGTTGGTCACCCACCTCCTCGTGTGCCGTGCCGGCCTTTATAGGTGCTCGCTAACAGCACTTGCCCCTACAGTCTGTGAAGGCTATACGGGAGATCTTTGTGTACAAGTGCGCGTAGAGGGAGCGGTGGCGCAGCGGTGAGCGCGCTGCACTCCGGCACTCCGGCGACCCGAGTTCGATTCCCGCTCACGGCCATCAAACACCGGTGACGATTATCCGAACTGGTCCTGGGGTCTCCCCCGAGGTCCACGATGGGGAAACATCAAAATAGCCCTGGTCGTGACGCCACTGGGCTTGTGACCCTCACTTTGGTTGTGACTCCGGGGTTGTGACTCAACCGTGGCTGTTACTCGGCAGCTGTGAATGTGACTGTGTGGTTGTGAGTCCACCGTGGATGTAACTTCACTGTGGATGTGACTGTGGTGGGGGAGCAGAGTTCAGGATGCGTACTCCCAGGCAGGAAGGAACCCATCTTTATTCAGGCAAGGCGTTAGTAGTTGTCGGCGTTAATTCCCGCGTAGTCGCGGCGCGCTAACAGATCCTACGCAAAACTTCGCAATGCGATATCTTAAAAGTTATTAAATAACTCGTCTTGTTTACCCTCTCCCCCCCTCCACCGCCATCACCACCCGCCAA
>CM025652.2:1778413-1794504 GCA_014621495.2 Entosphenus tridentatus
CCCCCCCCTCCCCCCCAGGGGATCCCCCGCGAACCCCCGCCGCTCTGCGACCCCCTCTCACCGGGGCTCGCGCCGCGCTCTCGAAAACCCCAGCGCGGACAAGGGCGCCATCGGCGGCGCCCGCGCTTCCGATTCGCTGCGACGGGGCTCACGTGACGCCGGCGCGAGGCCAATGGACGTGCGCGAGGCGGCGAGGCGGATTTATGCGCGCTACGAAATTAAAAAAAAAGCCGCCGGTGTGTGGGGGGTGGGGGGCGCGGTGACGTCACGACGGGCGTTTGTGACGGTGGCGATGCCGTCACGCGTTTGTGACGGTTGCGGTGACGTCACGCGTTTTTTAAATGTGCCGTTCGCGATGACGTCACGAGTTTGTGACGGTCGCGGTGACGTCACGAAGTTGTGATTTAAAATATCAGAATATTTAAATATGCAGGGGAAATCCGAGAAGCTATGAAGCTCTTTTCGTCACGGATGTCCAGTCGGGGCGGGTCAGAACGTTACAACAACAAACAAAACAACAACACGATAGGAGTGAAAAATACAGTTTAGGAAAAAAGGAAAATAACTTTAAAATATATACAAATAAAACTAAACTATATTTTGTGTTACCAGGGAAGGCCCACTGAAGTAATAACTTATTTTTAAAAAGCGACCTGCCCATAAATCACAGCTCAACAAAGTGGCTTATCATGTGGAAATGTCTAGCAGCAAAATAATCTAAACGCGTGTAGATTAGACTGTCTTTAAAGGAACATTATTTAACCTCATGTTACGTAACATTACCTGGCCTCTCAATTTATCAGAAGCTTGCAGGTACGACCCGGGACGTTTCAGCTGATGTGTTGCGAACTGCTGCCTCTTATTCTTGGTTCTTTCGGTAAAGTCACGTAGAAGAGAAATAATAAAATAAAATAAATATAAAACAATGAAAAAATAAAAACTGATCTGCTCACTGGCAGTAACTGTGCTCCAGCCTGGTCTGTTTGATGCACAAATACTATTCATAATAAGGCTGCGTGTTAAAGTACATAAATACTGTCATGCAATGCACATAATAATCGGATTCCTCCTGCAGTTTAAATAAAGATTCCGATTCTGCCGGATTGTTCAGGTGGAAAGTGCTTGTGGTGGATTCGGAAGGCTTCGGTCAGAGTCTCCAGTGAAGGACATCTGCCTCCTATAACAGCTGTTCGAGTATTTCTATGTTTTTACGTACTATGTTATTTTTTTCTATTTTATCAGGTAAGGCCCCATTGAGCGACCTGGCTACAAGTGATGGCTCAACGAAGTGGCTTATCACGTGGACATGTGTAGCAGCCAAATACTCGTCCATACTGGACATCCGTGAAAAGAGTTTCACAGCTTATCGGATTTCTCCTGCAGTCTAAATAAAGATTATGACCCTAAGCGCATGTTCTAAGTGCGAAGGAGGAATCCCCGGAGTTTGGCGATGTTCTTAAAGTTTTGAGCTCTGGCCGCCAGGGATATGGGGTCGCCACTTGCGGGATGATGTACATGACGTACGTCACTCGTGTTAAAGAGTAACATGCGAAAAAAAGTCACGTAGATAGAAAATTAATAGATCACGACGTTTCGATCGCAACGCAAGCGATGAATTTTCTACCTACGTGACTTTACCGAAAGAACCAACGAGTATGGATTCCTGCAGTCACGAAAGCTTCAGATCAAGATTAGATTACGTTGTAAATATATAATTAGAATTGATATTGAAACGTCCCGGGTGTAAATTACGTGCAATGTAATTAAAACGTGGTGATGTTTCAATGATTAAATGATGTGCATCGTGTGTGAATAGTCTTTTTGAAAAACGATCTTGCTCGTTAGATAAAGAACCCGTATGGTGGTAGCGATACTAGAATAGCACTGCCTTGGAAGGTTTTGGCGAGGTCAACTGTTGTGAAATTAAAAAACAACATATTGAGTGAAGCAATGATTCGAATCGAAGACATTGATATCTAAATTAGCTCGAGCTGCCTGTAAATCACGTGACTTTATTTTATTGTATTTTGCCTACAATTTAACTTTTATTGTTCATGCCTGCAAAGCACTACGTATTGAATTTTACTGGTAGGAACCTTCTGGTTACACCAGCCCATAGGGGATTATTGTGTCCGTCGTGCAGGGAGGGGCTGGGTGGGGAGGCAGGGGCTGGGTGGGGAGGGTGGGGAGGGGCTGGGTGGGGAGGGTGGGGCTGGGTGGGGAGGGGCTGGGTGTGGAGGGTGGGGCTGGGTGGGGAGGGTGGGGCTGGGTGGGGGGTGGGGCTGGGTGGGGAGGGGCTGGTCACCCCGTGGTGCCCTTATCAAACTCAACGCTTAACCTACTCACGCCGGCTTGTGCCCGTCCTCACAGTCGGGCATATTTGCGGAATACACCACGCCGCCGTTGACCCTGGCCATTGACCGAGCAACCCAACGTTCCTACGAGCTCCCTCCGCAGGAATGTGTTTTTTGCACGAATAGTGCCATTTAAATAAAGTTTTATTCAAATCAATAAAGTTTGATTGATTGACTCCGATTCCCTCCCCTCTCCCCCACCCCCTGTGATAACAGATGCCGCTCCGTGTCCCTCGCTCCTTCATTCTCCCTCTACTGCACGTCTCAGCAGTGTGCCACGGGGAAAAAAACGCTTTATTTTAATCAAACAAAGACAGAAGACAATGTATATGATGCTTCAATACTTTTATTGCCCTAACGCAATCGTCGCACGAGGCTCAGAAACCACCCATCGTCACGACATACATCGGTGTGTCACATTTCCTTTGCCGATTCGGGGGAGGGTATCCGTGCCTAGTACTGGGACTTCAGCAGGATGCTGATGATGCTCAGCAGCTTCTCCCAGGCTCCCTGGGCCTCGGCAGAGAGGCCCCCGTTCGCAGCAGCCACCTGCTCCAGCACATTGACAGACAGCACCTGCAGCGAGAGACACGAGCGTTAGGAAAACCACCGAATCGCAACACCGCAGCGCCCACCCCCGTGTCGCTCTGTCTGCCCGGTCCCTGGATCCTATGGCCCCATGTTCAGACCCTCAGGGCTGGGGCGGTGGCCTGGAGTGCAGCTCTCTTTGAAGAGTCGACAGATAATTGGTGGATTGCAATTAAATAAATATGCACGAAAAGTCATAGCCCGTAAAGCTGAGCCCAGCCTCACACGCCCGCCCAGGCTGGCAGAGAACCGGTCTGTGCACTGTGCCGAGAACATAATTAAGTGTGAGTATTTGCATGTATAGGGCACTTAAACGCCCCAGTGTCTGAAAGCACCTTACGTAACATCTCATCTAGACCATTCCGTTTGCGCGCAGCAGTCTCGCCAAGTGACAACTGTCCGTACAGGGCACAAGGTGTCCACAACAGTGGCTTGAAAAATGGTTATAGTCTGCCAGCAGAAGGTGACGTTGCCATGTGCCAAAACCCAGCACGTGTATACATTTGTGTTTGTATAACATGAGTAAACTATTTTTATTTTACCAGGTAGAGCCCACTGAGCTATGTAGCTCTTTTTCAGAAGCGGCCTGCCATCAAATGATAGCTCAACGAAGTGGCTTATCACGTGGAAATGTGTAGCAGCCAATTGCTCTAAATGCACGTTGATTCTAAATGTGGAGGGAAAACCCGGAGGACCCGGAGAAAAATCCACGCGACCACGAGAAGAGAGAGACACGCAAACATACAGCAGGCGTCAGGGTGGGGGTCGAATCCACGACCTGCCATGAATCAGGCGAGGTGTTGAACATGTCGCCACCGTCACCGTGATGGTTGAGTATGTGGAGTATACAGAAACTCCAACAGTTGTGGGTCCACTTAGTGCTTTGATAATTGTGACCATTCTAGTGAAGATTGTGGCCCTTGGTAACGGGTATCAAAGAGCTACCACTGAGATCCCTTTAAGTGAATTCTTACCCGTACACTCGGAGGCAGCACTTCCCCAGTAATGCTCCTTTAATGACAGTTAAAGACAATATTTCTCAGATAAAAAAAAATTTAGCTAGAGAACCCTAGCATCCTGTATTCGAACCCAGGATTAACAGCCTAGATTCGAATCCAGGATTAGCATCCTGGTTTCGAACCCAGGATTAACATCCTGTATTCGAACCCAGGAATAACAGCCTGGATTTGAACCCAGGATAATCATCCTGTATTCGAACCCAGGATTTAGCATCCTGTATTCGAACCCAGGATTCAGCCATGCCAGCTTTGCACCCTGACATCTGAGCCACCCGCAGCCACCGCACGTTAAAATGTTTTAACGAGATATTTTCATGAGACTGGGTTGCATGTGATGCAGGCTGAACACCACTTCTTGTTTTAAGTTGTAATGTTGAGTTCTCAAGGAAATTATCAAATGGCTTTCGCCCCAGTTCAGCATTTTCGGGGGTAGTTTGTCTGATAATTTAGACTGCTTTTTGCAATAATGTTCACGTTTAAAACATGGATAAAAGAAGCTTAACATTAAAAAAATGCTTACAGCAACTATGGTTGTTCAAAAAGTATGCGTAATCTTTTGTTTAGTTTTCCTCCTTCAGTACCTTGAAGTACTGGGGGTCCACGTTGAACTCCTGCGCGTGCTTCTTGCTCAGGGCCTTGAGCTTCAGGCTCTGCTTCTCGGGGTCGTCCAGGGCCACCACGGCGTCGTTGACGGCGTTGATGATCCTCTCGGCGTGCCAACGCACGGCGGCCGACTTGCTCAGCTGCTCGGCCGAGTCGAGCCCCTTGAACTTGGGGAAGAAGTCCTGCACGCCGGGGTTGGACGTGAAGAACCTGACAGTGGCGGAAAACAGAAGTCAGTTTTGAATAGAAAAAATGTATTTTTGTGATGGCAGACTATTATTTTATTTTTTTAGACGGTGATGCTGCTGCGTTCGCAGTAGTGCACACGCACAATGAACAAAACAACCTAATACATTCGTCAATTTAAAAACAAACTGTGGCCTTTAAATTCAAAATATATAATAGTCAAAGTTTTGGTCAATGGTCCCTCTTCATAGCACGTGCATAGAAAGGCCAGAGAGATGGAGTGGATCATTAGTGCCGGACACTAAAACGTTACTCCAATGGGGCTTGATGAGAGTTACACATTCATATGCCAATTTAAAACTGCTCATCAGAAAGCATCAGCACCATCGAGCCTCATGCCCTCTGCCAAAAAACAGAAGCCACTCGCCTGAATGTTTTGCTCCCCCCTACACGTTACTCCAATTGTCCTATCGGTGTTATCCCATGAGAGACGACGACAAATATTCCTGCACACTTAGAACTCTTGGCTAGAAGTGCAACCACACTGCGTCAGAGAACGGCCCCAGAGTGGGACATCAATCACGAAATGTTGCGAGGCCCTCTTTCCAGTGGGCATCGAGGGGGCACCATAACCCTGGCGTTCTCCAGCAGAATTCAGTCACAGCAAAGTGTGGACTGAATTCACCTGGCCCCTTTTGCGTGCGATCGACTGTTGCACACCCTCGCATGCGTGGGCGTAATCAGGCCTCGGATTCGAACCCAGGATCTTGGCGTTGTTGGCTCAGAAACTCTTGACTCCTGAGCCCACTCGCCTACCTCTCTCGGAAGTCACTCACTTGATGAGGATGGCCTTGCCCGCAGCCTCGTAGTCGGCGTAGACGACCTTCCAGCTGTCGGCGATGATCGCCTTCTCGGCGGCAGAGAGGGCCCCAGCGCTTCCGGAGTCGACAATAGGCATGGTGGTGGTGGTGGAGGCGGCTTCGGTACGAGGCACAAGAGCAGGTGACGTTCGGAAGAGAGATGGAGGTCCTTAAATAGTTGAGCCGTGGGGCCCTCTTGCCCAATGCTGGGAATTCAGCGTGGTTAAGCTGTTTTGTCCGGTTGGGCATGAAGGCGATGGAGCAGTTGTGTTTGGCAACGATCGATTGACAACGATCGATCGAGATTCAACAGCGGGCAGCATAAAACTCAGGATGTTTCCACATTGAACACAGAGGCAGATTTTGGAAGCGATAACCTTTGGCCCCCTTTAATTCTGTCGAGAGAGTGCGACTGACCACTTTGAATTGTAACGAAAGTTTTAAAAAAAATCCTCATGTCCAACCTGACACGTCTTCATGGCTTTGCCGTCCAAGTTTCTTCCTTGATACCAAAGCAAATAACATTTATTCTCCAGCACCGAGACCCTCACAAAGACCACTGCTAATGTACAAAGAATTAGAAATGTCCCATTGTTTGCTGGTTGACATCCATACACACGCCCAACAGCACGGTAATTGTTGAAAAAAGTATATTTTCTATTTGACCACTGAACTGATACTTAGCTCTTTTTCAGCAGCGATTTGGCTATCACAGATGATAGCTCGACAACGTGGCGTATCGTGTGAACATTTATAGCAGCCAAATATTCTAAACGCGTGATGTTTATTCTAAAGGTGGAGCGAAAAATCGGAGGACCCGGAGAAAAATCCACGCGACGGCAGGGAGAGATACACGTAAACTTCAAATGTACAGCAGGGGTCACGGTCGGGATTGAACCCACGACCTCCTGTATACCAGGCGAGGTCGTTAACATCTCCTCGCCACCGTGGCGATGAATTGTACAGCGACTGTGAACGTTTTCCCATGGACGTGCATGCTCACGTGCTCGTTCACAGGGAATACTCGTAGAATGTGGAATGAATCTTAACTTCGACGGGAAGACCCGTTATTTAAGAGAATGGCCTCCATACGTCCACTACGCATCACCCATGACGTACGGCTTCAATTTACTTTTTATAGCTGAAGCAGGAAATTCTTGCCATGCATTCACCTGGCTGTAACACAAACTCTGAACGATATTTTAGTGTTTGTATGTGGTGTGCTCAAAGTGGCAGCTCGATTAGAAAAGAGGAATTTAGTTTGTGTGCACAAAGTTGCGTTTTATTTACAAAAATCTACAGGTGTACGATTACTGCGCAGAAATTTTGTCAGGTCGTGGACTTTACTTGACCATTCTTGACCACTATTGTCAGTGCGGGTTGGTGGGGCCGGGCAGCATAGGCGTTGGAACGTGGTACGGTACAACAATAGACTTGGCCGCACTGGTGATTACAACCATGCAAGCACGATGCAGACTCCAGCCCTGCTTGAGTTGATGACATTTTGAGCATTGTGTGTTTGATTAGGATACCCGTCTCGAGATGAGTCCCACCTTCACAGGAAGGGCTCTGTGACACGATCTTTTTTCTCTCCGTCTTCCGAGACAACTTCACAAAATGTGGAGATTCGCGCAGGCCTTCAAACACAACTTCAAACGCTTATATATTTACGTGTCGCTTTCTTGTCGCTTTGTTTTGTGGGAGATCCATTGTTTATTCATTCTAGGTTATACATGTGAAAGACTTGGGGGGCATACTGTCATACGTAAATGATATCAACTTTAGAACTCCACCGATAGCGTAATCAGCATCGGCATTGCAGTCTAATAGGCAACGCATTTGATTACTATCTTTGACTCTCGAGGAATTGAGTAATACGTTTCATATCTCAGAGTTGTTCTGCTCCGACGATATTCCTAATGGTTGTACGCGTATGCTTCACCAACACAGTTCATTACCATTCCGGATTATAAAAAAACGCAACCTTCATGTAATGCTTACTGTTTTAGTTATTGGGAATCGTACGGACACTTTGTTTGCATTTGCGTCGATATGGGTGTGATGCGCGATTTAAATTGCAGCAGCGCCCCCATCGCGACGCAATGCAATGATGCACAGTGCACTAAAACTGCGATGAGCACGTTTGGCTACGTACGGCGCGAAAGAAGTTTAACATACATACAAAACACACTCCTCTTTAAATCATGGTCGTGGTAACGCCATTTTCCGACTGGAACTTGAAAATGCCATATTTGGAAGGACGCATCAATTCAAAGTAGGAGGTGCAACTTTCATCTTTGCTGCTATAAATGCCACACGTGAGTTCTGCTCAACTGCTATCATGCAAAATGTTATTTTGTATTCCCTCCATGATTCCCATTGTACATTGTGCAGGTTGTTTTTGTACACATTTCTGTAGTATTATTATTTTATTTGCTAATCATGCGGATACAGGTTCCCTGTTTTTGCTCAAAACATCTCAACTAAACTATTTTTATTTTACCTAGCAATATAGCTATTTGTCGGAAGCGACTTGGCCACGAATGATTGCTCAAATAAGTGGCTTTTCATGTGGAAATGTATAGCAGTCAAATACTCTAAATGCGTGTTGTTTCTAAATGTGGAGGGAAAACCCGGAAGACTTGGAGAAAAATGCACGCGACTACTGGGGAGAATGCGCAAACTCCAAATGTACAGGCTTCAGGGTCGGGATTCGGATCGGACCCACGACCTCCTCCATACCAGGCGAGGTAGATAACATCTCACACGATAAGCCTCTTCGTTTGTGACTACGTCGCTTCTGAAAAAGATCTAGAAAGCTCAGTGGACCTTGCCTGGTCAAATGTAAAATATATAGTTTTCGATTTTTTTCAACACTGCTTGCGATGTGTGTGCACTAACAATTCGGGACGTGTTGAGTGTTTTTTTTACTCGTACATCGCTGCTACTCATTAATTTCCCTATTCGTGTACAGCTTTCCCTCGGTCTACGCAGTAGTAGTAGATGCGTTTCAAAAAGAAGGCGCACAGAGCGATACCCCCCGAGGAGCGCACACAGTACAACCAGTATACACAAAGTACACACACAGGACACACACAAAGTTGTCCCACGTCCGACCGCATAGCCGCATATGAGTGAATTCAAACCGCATAATCGAGTGAAGTGTGGGTATAAATCGGTTAACCGCGTGTACAGCGCGAAGTCGCACGGACCGAACCCGCGGAGAGCGAGGTAAACTTGTATTCACGTGGTCTGATCCTGGGGGTTGCCCTCTATTGGACCGAGGGCTTCCGTGCAGCCTCGCCACGTGGCGTGAGTCGGTTCACACCGGCGTTGGGTGGAGTTGGGGACACCACGAATCCGGCATAGCTACCTCGTGTACCGACGGCGCAACTGTGGGCCATAGAGGACCCAGACACCGGGGTTTGGACAGGACCCACCCCACCCACGCCACCCCCCCCCCCCCCACCCCCCCCCCCCACCCCGGGGGGCGGCGCTCACCGTTTAATTAGTATTGTCTGTCTCGTTTGTACAATTAGTATGCGTCCGACAAAGTTCTGGCGAACCGACATCGGGTTAGGGAATATACCGCGGCACTAAATATCAAGGCTGCGTCCACGGATATTGAATCAATTTACCGGGCATTGTAGGAGGAGGGGAAGAACAGTTAAAGGTGAACTCGGTAGGTTTTATTCAGACTCTGTCTTCTCGACAGACCTGTTCTCCACCTGAGGACGGCTACTTGCGTTGTGGCCGAAACGTCGTGAGAATTATTTTATTACGTTTTATTTTTATTATTTTATTATTTCCATTCTACGTGACTTTACCGAAAGCACCAAGAAGATGAATCCCTGCAGTCACGAAAGCTTTCAATCGAAAGTCATGTCACGTGTTTGTGTTGGTCACGATTGCAGCCAGGTGACAGGCGTGCGGTGGTCGCGCCGTCTCCAGCCCCAAGAGATTTCACGCTCCTGTCTGGCAGTCGAATTGAGCGCCGGCGAAACCCACCAGTCCCTATCCCCCCAAAATCCCCTGTCGCAAATTCTGGAGCTCGTGGGTTGCACAACTCGACAATCATTGCTGGAACTTGCTCTTATTTCTTTGTCAGTTTCTAGGAATGTCACAACAGTCGAGGTCACTGGAGACATATTGACCAACAACAGCCCTTGCCGTTTCAGCTTTCTAATTGGCCCTGCCAGATAGATGGCATCTCTTTCAAAACCCCCACGTTGGCAAACGTCGCACTCAAAACGCTTCCCATTTAGAGCCAAAGTAGCAACTGGATGTGTTTTTCTTTTGCCAAAATGTGACATTTTGAAAACGCAGTGGTTCCCGCCGCCGTGCCGCGACACTGAACCGGCGACGTCTGGATCGCAGGTCCAGCGCGACAACCATTACACCACCGTGGCAGCACGCACGCACGCACGCGGCGCGGCGCGGGACACCAACTTGCGTTGATTCTCACAAAACCCTTTCAAAGAAATTGCAAACAACATTCGAAAGCCTTGCATCGAGGGAAGCTTTATTGCATATTGGTGGGGAAGTTACGTTGGTTTGAATTCCGCCCGAATTGCCATCGCGTGGCATTAGAACGACGCTTCATTCCTGATGGCAAACGGGCTTTTTGTGCAAAATCACACGCGGCAGGCGTAAGCGGCGAGTGTTCTCGCGGGAGTGGCGGCGCAGGCAAGGGGCTCAGTAGCTGGACCTGAGCAGGATGCAAATCATGCTCATGAGCTTCTCAAGACCGGCATCGCCTGGCAGGACGGTGTCGACAATGACCGCGGCCAGCACCTGGGAAGAGATCGCACGCAACAACAGTTGCTTGGGGCTCAAAATCGACTCCGCTATTCGCCGTGTGTCAACCGCCAACGAGCGCGGCGCTGCACGTGCGTTTCTCATTGCAATGGTCTCGGCGTTCTTGCTGCTGTCGTGTGCCGCGGTGACATTTGCGACGTCGTCTGCGTGTATCGAGGTCATTTGGGTCATCCAATAGCCTCTGTGGTGGTCGGTGCCCAGGCCCGGCACGGCATGGGGAGGTGGTTATCCAGGAATGCATTGACAGAGGCTAAGAATTACCACAATGAACACCGTCATTATGTGGCTGTCATACAGCTGCTTCGATGTTATGTACACAAAGTCTGCTTGTCACATAAAAGTGTACCGGTGCACACGCACCTCCGATTAGCACGGTTGGCAACGTACGGTGCGAAAGAAGTTCAACATGCGTACATTGTACAATACTTTAACATGGCACGGCGGGACCGGTAGGACTCAAAATTATTGAAATTATTTCAAATTCGTGCGCTCTGTACGAGCGTGCTTGGCCTGACGCCTGCTGGCACGAGAGGCCACTCACATTCGCCGCGAGAGAACCAACATTACAATTCTCGAACGCAGATGATCGTACAAAATGTATCGAATATCAAAGGGGCGGTGGAATCATTTACGGGCCTAACGGGCCACGTCTCAACTCGAATTAGAACTCCAGCGCGTGCCCCCCCCACCCCCAAATCGGCTAACAACCGCTCCATAGCCAGCAGACACCGCACCTCCGATTAGCACGGTTGGGTACGTACGGTGCGAAAGAAGTTAATGTATTATAAATGAGACAAACATCCCCCGTATAGGCTGAACAGACTGTTGGGGCAAGTGCTGCTAGCAAGCACCTATGAAGGCCAGAACGGCACACGAGGGGGTGGGTTTCCAGCACCACGCCCGGCCGCCTTTGTCTCCCCAGTGGCTATGTTTACACACCGCACCATGTACTCATTTGAGGCTGAGTAGACCTAGGGGAGGCCCAGGACCGTTTCAAATAATCGTCACCGTGGTGTTGGCCGTGAGCGGGAATCGAACCCGGGTGGCCTGGTTCGTAGAGCAGCGTAGCGCTAACCGCTGCACCACCGCTCCCCACACACACGCACACACACCCGTCGTGGTGCCTGCGTCCGTTACCTTGAAGTACTGGGGGTCGACCTGGAAGCTGTTTGCGTGCTTGCTGCTCAGCTCCTTGAGCTTCATGCTCATCTTCTCGGTGTCGTCCATGGCCACCACGGCGTCGTTGACGGCGTTGATGATCCTCTCGGCGTGCCAGCGCACGTCCATGGACTTCTTGAGCTGGTCGGCAGAGGTCAGCCCCTTGAACTTGGGGAAGAACTCCTGCGCGGCGGGGTTGCTGGTGAAGAACCTGTCGCGAACGATCGAGAGACGATTCTGTGAATTTGAATTCAGCCGCTACTCGGGACCCGTAGGGGGGAGTTACTCAACTAATAACGAAACTTGTTCTTTTACCAGGTAAGGGCCCACTGAGTTATACAGCTGGTTTTCATAAGCGACCTGGCTATCACAAATGCATCGCACCAACGAAGTGGCTTGTCACGTGGGAATTATTCGCAGCCGCATACTCCTAAACGCGTGTTGATTCTAAATGTGTATGGGGGGGGGGGGTGGGACCCGGAGGACCCGAAGATAAATCTGCGCGACCACAGGAAGAACATGCAAACTCCAAATATACAGGCGTCAGGGTCAAGATCCGATTCGAGCCCACGACGTCCTGTATACCAGGCGAGGTAGTTAACATCTTGCCACCGTGGCGCCCGAGTTAAAACAAACACGGATATGGCTACGTTAATGCGAGTCTTTGTCAACAAAAGAGAGGATTGATGTAAATATATACATACAAAATACAGCAGTGCCCACATGTTGGCTATGTAGCTGAAGAAAAAAATATATCAGCATGGTAGCGATGATGCAAACAAATATAAATACTGATGTCCAATGCAGAAGGGTCATTTCCCGAAACGTCATCTGTTTTTATGTTATTGACAAATGTGAGTTTTTTTTGTTAAATGTGGCTGTGCATCACTGCCAAAGCAGCATCGCCAAATAATGTTTAAAGATAAATATTGATAACTTGCAAAAAGTTCTAAATGTTTATTATCATAATACAAGTGCCCTTCGTAAAGAAGCAACACATCAGAATGGCATCAGTGGTTTTCATTCCCCCGCAGCTACAATCTTTAACTTTAAATGAATAAAGTTAAGTCGTAATATATGAATAGGTTTTACCCTTTCTGGCAATAAAACAGGTGTTAAGGTATTAAAAGACCTAACAGAAACCTTTTTTTTGTTCGCCACAACGACCGTGTGTGATTAATGCAGACGTGATTCCTTGCAAAGGGTTTCTGTTTGGTGTTTTAACATCTTAACACCAACTGTTTTATTGCCAGAAAGGGCAAAGCCTATCCTTATAATTTGATACTGTCAAGAAAGGTCCCATAATAAAGTTAAGTCGTCCACTACATAACGAAAACAAATTGTGGATGGTAAGAATGCATCAACACGGATGACAAGAGTTAAGACCATTCGTGACATTCAAGGTGTGTCTGTCTGTGTTGCGCCGTTGACTGCTCAAAGTGGAAAGAGATCATCTTCTTGGTTCTTTCGGTAAAGTCACGTAGAAGGGAAGTAATAAAATAATAAAAATAATAAAACATAATAAAATAATATAATAATATCATAATATATTATTGTATTACTTCCCTTCTACGTGACTTTACCGAAAGAACCAAGAAGATGAATTCCTGCGGTCACGAAAGCTTTAAATCGAAATGGAAAGAGATCCTTACTTGATCAGAATGTCCACGCCGGTGGACTGATACTTGGCATACACGGGGGCCCAGGCGGTGCGGATGGCGGCCTTCTCAGCGGCCGTCAGCGCCGGGACACTTCCAGAGTCGACGATCGGCATGGTTGGTGATTACTTTCGTAGGTTATCAGCGATGATGATCCTGTGCAGGAAGGTTGTCGTGATGGAGCTACTCGTTTGAAAACCTCCTTATATATCAATTTTTTTCAGCATTTGCACAATGTCATGGTGTTGATAATGTGAAATTATTGCACATTTGTAACTGGACAGAGTGTTCTATTGAAAGTGTGATGACATTTTTTTTGGCGGGCTAAAGAGCTGGATAATCGCCAATACTTTTAAAGAATTGTAGCTGATGCCAAAGCGTATGTCGTAAATACAGTATATTCAAATGTGCACGAGTGCATATAACCCAATTTCAACTCTTCATATGTTCTGCTATGATACGTACTGCAATACATTTTCACTGTCCATATCAACATTTCAGTTTGTCCGTGACGATTAAAAAATCCCACCCAAGTTTGTTTTATCTGCTAGAAAACTACCCAAGTCTGTTATTGGTTATAACAGGAATGGGGGTTTAATGTTGGCTGCCAGTTGTTTAAAATTTTAATTCATTTGTTGTCATCCGATAGTTTTGTGTACGGTGATACAGCCATACCCCAGTATACGCCCAGGATGCGTTCCTGAAAAGTAAAAACGTCAATCAAAACTACTTAAATCTAAGCAAAGAGGTGTGAGATGGTGGATCGTAACGCGGTGCCGTGCCTATTCAGAGGATGCTCAGTTACCCATTTATTTTGTAAAACCATCGGTGTGAAAAAGTGTATATTATTGCTATATTGTCTATTAAACTACAAGTATGATTACTAGTTGTGTATCATATATAAAAATTGTTTATACTCGCTGGTAATTGCATCCCAGCGAATTACATCCCAGCGAAACGTCGTATTCAAATTGTGAATGTTGTGGATTTACTTTCCAACACGCCGGTGTGCTGAAGTAGTAACCAACTGGCGCGTTGTTTACGTGACAAACCTTCCTGGCTCTAGGCCTCGGCAAGGTAAGGTAAAAGTGTAAAAACAACGAGCATACCTTTACCCTACCTTTTACCTTACCACAATACAATCACTCTACCCTACCTTTAACCCTTTAGCAGGTAAGGTAAAAGGTAAAAAGCAACGAGCCTACCTTTACCCTACCCTTTACCCTTACCCCTTGGCATGTCGACACTTTTACCCTTTACATTTACCCTTTTACCCGGTAAAAAGGGTTAATTACCTTACCTTGCCGAGGCCTACTGGCTGTGTCGGGTGGTGGAGGGTTACGCCACATTCATACTTACGCGACCTAACCCACAAACCTTTGTTATTATGAATAATATTCGTCGCGAAATCCTACGTGTTAAACGCATTCTAATTGTGCAATGCGTTCACGCGATCTCCTTGCGGGTCCACGAGAGGACGCTACATTCGCCACGGATGGAGACGACGGTGATGGTCGCGATGAAACGCAGAGTAAGTGCACTCTGCTGACCTTTCCTGGCACCGCTCTGCGAATGCGGGGAGCAGGAGACGCGTGGGCTCGCCGTCGTCTTCGGTTGTGCGGTGGCGTTGGGGCATGGCGCTGTGCGGATTGGTTGCATTGCACGTGCTGTAGGAGGAGCCTGCCCGGTGGCTCTGGGGATGTGTGGGCTCATGGCAGAGGTCGCAAACGGGGTTTGATTCCTTACCCGTACCCGGCCGCCCCAGGGTCGCAAATGGGTACCCGTTCCCTACCCGTACCCTACCCGAAATGAGTGACAAACGGTTACTCACCAGTGATTCACGGCCTACCCGTACCCGTACCCGGCCGCACCAGGGTCGCAAACGGGTACCCGTACCCGGCCAGGTACGGGTACCCGTACCCGTACCTGGCCGGGTACGGGTAGCCGGGTATCGGGTAGGGTACGGGTATCGGGTACCCGGTTGCGACCTCTGGCTCATGGCCACTCAAATTGTAGATGTTGTGGATTTACTCTCCAACACACCGGTGGGCTGAGCTAGCAACTGAACGGCGCTTCTTGTTTACGTGACAAACCTTCCTGGCTGTGTCGGGTGGTGGAGGGTTACGACACATTTATACTTACGCGATCTAACCCCAAAAACCGAACATGTATTTATTTATCTGTATATATTTTGTAAATGTATCTGGTGTTTTGACTGTGGGAAGTCGCGTGAAATGGCATTCACGAAATATTGTGCCACACAACCAACTCCCTTGTATTGTATTACAACAGCGTATAGTATGTATGTTGAACTTCTTTCGCACTGTACGTAGCCAACCGTGCTAATCGGAGTTGCGAGGGTAGGACAACAACCTCGACACATCGCTCCATAGGTAAGGAACCTTTTATTACGTACTTAGCACGGTTGGCTACGTACGGTGCGAAAGAAGTTCAACACATGTCAAATATGACTTTCGAACATTTGAACGGGCAATCAAATAACTTTGGACCAACTTATTTTGAATTTGATACTAAGGGGTCGTCCATAAATGACGTCACGCGATTTTGGAGGATTTTTGACCCCCCCCCCCTCGTCACACGGCGTCACAAAAAGTCAGACCCCCCCCTCAAATATGACGTCACAAAGCTCTGCCCCACCCCAAAATAATACATGCTTCAAATCGCTTTAACCTTTTGTCATTATAGTGCGTATTTAATGTGGCGCTGCACTCTGATGTTGTAGGAGAAAACATTTTTTTTATTAAAAAAAAAAGTCTATTTCATTACGTAGAATGTGTTGATATTTATTTAAAGCTGCGCATTTTTATGTGACGTCACATTTCTCGG
>CM025652.2:1794935-1831310 GCA_014621495.2 Entosphenus tridentatus
CGGGGCCAGCGTCTGGGCTGGCAAATTCAGTGTTAGGGGCAAGCGTCTGGGCTGACGATTCAGTGTTATGGGCCAGCGTCGGGGTTGGCGATTCAGTGTTAGGGGCCAGCGTCTGGGCTGACGATTCAGTGTTAGGGGCCAGCGTCGGGGTTGGCGACTGCCGCGGTGCGGAAAGAAGAATTGAGACGGGGGTGTTTGTGTTGAGTTGAAATTGAAAAAAAAATTAACCCGTAAAAAACAAAGTTTTTCACTATAAATCCTTTATATGCGTGGCGGCTAGAGTCCTCTCGTCCTCTGGCTTGAGATGGCTGCCACCTATGGGTCAGATGATTGGCTGCCACCATTAAGCAATTGGTAATTAAATATATATATTTTTTGCCTAAAAAGTGTACAATTTTGGATTTTTTTTCACGAAAATAAATTCTCACGCACAACGAGTCTGTGTGCAAAATGTCAGCTCGATTGGATCACGGGAAGTGGGTTAAAAAACGACCGAAAGATTTGCACGGTCGTAAGCGCGCAAGCAAGCAAGCACGCAAGCAAGCAAGCACGCAAGCAAGCAAGCAAGTGAACTTAATATAAAGGATTTAATAAAGATTGCGCACACACAAGGTGTGATGATTTCGGATCCAGGAACGCAACCCTATTTTTCCTGCAATTATTTGTCGAACGCGGTTTTGCCAAACACGGCATTTTCCAGGAACGTAACCCCCCACGCTCAGCGAGGTCTGCCTGTAACAGCACACAGTGTTTTGCGAATGCAATCATCCAAGTTCACAAACAGATCCCACGTGCTACTGATCGGAGGGAAATGTCTTTATTGCACGTTTCACGCACAACGCGCTTTAGTTACAACACATCGGGGAAACGCTGCGAACGGCAAATTGCAGAAGCCTATCGGTTTTGAATCTTTAGCAACTTGTCCGAGGAATAAAGCCAAGGTAGTAGGAAGGGAGGTTGCTGCGGTTTAATAGGCAAACTTGAGCAGGATCACCACCTGGCTCAGGAACTTATCAACAGCAGCCTTCTCATCGCCACTCTTGGCAACTGCGTCGGAAATGACTTCAGCCAGAACCTGTGGAGCAGAGCGCGTTTTGGCAGAGAATTACAATCCAACATTGCATATTACGATAGTTGGGGAAAAAAAACATTGCACGGCGATTTGCATACAATCTTCTAGTTTAGCGCGTAGGCTTTCGCGACCAAAAATTGTTCATAACAGAGGTTGTAAATGTTGTGGGTTAACTCTCTAACACGCACCAGTGTGCTGAGCTAGTAACGAATTGGCACGTTTTAGTTTACGTGACGAACCCTTGCTCATTGGCTGTGCCAGGTGGTGGCGGGTTTAACGACACATTTGTATTGACGCGATCTAAACCAAACACATCCATTATGCAATTTTCTACGTGGACACACAAATGTGCAAATGTCGACAAATGTGGTCTCATTGGAAGTTTGAAGGTTACAGGATAATTAGTTTGCTTGGCCTTAGACCTTCAAGAAATAAAAATGTATCGTAATGCATAAAGTTAACGGATGTAAAAAAATAAATAAGTTGTTGGTTCTGTAATTTTAGTAGTTTAGCAGATTAACGCCCCTTTTTTGGCTATTTGGACTACTCTTGACATCTTGGAATATGTAGGAGGATACCCACACTTTATGCCTCGCTGCATGCGACCTGCCGATTGACTAAAAATGTATCCATTTTATTCCGCTGAGTGGATAGAGGCGCGGTATGGGGAATTTTAAGAGACATCCCCATTGTATCAACTGTTCATTATTTCAACTGTATCTTCGCAAAGTTGACAAACACTGGTTTCAAAATTCCACCCAGGGGAGTGCCTGCTGCCTGCGGTTGAAAACGTCGCGGAATATTTGGCCGTGCAACAAAAATCAAAACGCGTGTCTCGCACTGGCCGGCGAGGAGGTCATTCGTTGTTACCTTGAAGTACTGGGGGTCCACGTTGAACTCCTGCGCGTGCTTCTTGCTCAGGCCCTTGAGCTTCAGGCTCAGCTTCGCGGGGTCGTCCAGGGCCACCACGGCGTCGTTGACGGCGTTGATGATCCTCTCGGCGTGCCAGCGCACGGCGGGAGATTTCTTGAGCTGGTCGACCGAGTCGAGCCCCTTGAACTTGGGGAAGAAGTCCTGCACGCCGGGGTTGTCACTGAAGAACCTGTCGTACAAAAAGAAGCACAGTGCAGTGTATCAATAAATCAACAACAACAACATTAAAACTTTGGTCCAATCCTGACTTCAATGGTGGCATCTTTCAGATGTAAATTTTTAAATGTCCCCTTGTTTTATCTGGGCTGCCACTGGGTACACACGAAGATGATGATAATAACAATAATAATACTCGTAACCTGCAGGTCTGACAATGTAACGAATGCTGTGGCTTGCTTAGCCTCAACGTACGTCTTGCTCGGCGCATTGCTAACGATGGGACCAATCAATCTCTGTCGTACAAATGAACAAGTAGTTGCTGCACTATGCATCTGATCCTGACGAGACGAGTCAGGACATTTGTGAGAATCGCTAATGCCGTAATTCTCTTGTAAACCATATTCTGATGACGATTACTTGTGTTGCGATCGAAACGTCGTAGTTTTTTGTAAAAAAATGTATTTTCTTTGAAGCTATCTACGTGATTTTACCGAAAGACCCAAGCCTATGAATTCCCACAGTCACGAAAGCTTTACGTCAAGATTTCTCTTGTAAACCCTCGAAGTAAGAGCACGGTTAATGAAAGGGATAGTTTGCTCAGCGCCGCTGCACACACTTACTTCACTAGGATGTCCACGCCGGCCTCCTCGTACTTGTCGTACACGGGGGCCCAGGCGCTGACGATGAGGGACTTCTCCGCGGCGGAGATCGCCCCAACGCTTCCAGAGTCGACAATAGGCATGGTTAGTTGATGGGCAGATCAAGGGCAATTCCCCTGCAAAGGTCTGAAAATCTTTGTCCCAAAACGCTTGCTTCGAAGTTGCTTATATACCGAATTTTATCGGTGTGTTTGTGAGTGGGTTGCGCAACTGGATTAACGCTATTTTTTTTGACGCTGCTGATTATGATGATGATCTACACAATCGCGACAATGCTTAAAGTCAAAGGTCTCATATTTCTGATGCAAATACAATTAGCAGAGTATGCATCTGGACTCCGCCTAAGCTGCGGTCATATTATTGCAGGTGACTTGTCAGTGAACAAAAAATTTAGATATTGAAAAATTACAATGATACACTACTGATCGCGTCAAATGTTATCCACGATGTCAAAAGTTCGTCAAACGTCAGATAACGTCTTAGCTTTAGTGGATGATGAAATGACGAAGATAAATTTAAAGATAAAGTTCTATCGTGTTGAAATTATTGCTCTGCGGCACGTACACGCGACATTGTGACATGCGATGATTTTAAGGTCATCGTTTGGCGGTCTTAGGCGTTCCTAAGCAGCAATTGCATTGGGTTGATTGTATTTTAATTTAGAGGACATATAAAAGAACTTAATGTTAATGAACCATTACAAAAGTAACCATTTTAAATGCTTTCAACGTGTAAAACAAAATACCGTTGAACTTGTTTGAACTGCAGTATGTCGCGTCCCGTGTTAGTCCCCATCATCAAATAGAATAACCTTTATGTATGAGACCTATTTATACGAATAATTCGCTAAGAGCCACACGGAGTGGAGTCGTGGTCTGTGGTTAGCGTATTGCTCTTCGTCGATG
Source organism: Entosphenus tridentatus (assembly GCA_014621495.2). Taxonomy (NCBI): domain Eukaryota; kingdom Metazoa; phylum Chordata; class Hyperoartia; order Petromyzontiformes; family Petromyzontidae; genus Entosphenus; species Entosphenus tridentatus. The sequence continues at coordinate 1,798,664 of CM025652.2, forward strand.
GGACACAGACAAACACATTTTGCTGGTATTGTTGCGATGGCAAAAACTCGAGTAAAAAAAACTACGTCTTCAAATGGGAAATAAAACTAATTGTGTGCAACAAACGTGATTAAACAGGCGTGTCGTTGTATAACACACTTTCGGTAGTAGTCATATACGTACTACACTTTAAAATCCCTGAAGCAAGTCTCACCACCCGTGATGCTGCATTGCCCTCTGGCTCATGGACCCAATGAACTCGTGCGGCCTCGGTTCAATTGCCAGCCATGGCTAACATCAGCCATACGAAAGAAGAAGTGATATTTGAACTGCTCACTCCAGATGCTAATTTACAGGTACCAGATTATCGACGGTAATACTCTGCAAACATAATTTGTGAAGGATTCTTACCAGTTTCACTCAGCACCACGTGCTTACGCTACACGTATAGTCCAGTATGTTTTTATGTGTGTATATATTTTTTTCCTTTGCTAATGTAACACACACTCAGCATGCTCACGCACAAAGAAAACGAATTTCTTTACAACTGCTTTTTGTCTTTAGTTTTTGTCCTTCCCCCGCACCTCCTATCAGCACGGTTGGCTACGTACGGTGCGAAAGAAGTTCAACATATAGTACACACAAAGATCTCCCTTACAGCCTTGACAGAACTGTTGGGCCAAGTGCTGTTAGCGAGCACCTATGAAGGCCGACACGGCACACGAGGGGGTGGGTGGCCAGCACCACGCCCGAGCGCCTTTGTCTCGCCAGTGGCGATGTTTACACACGGCACCGGGTACTCATTTGAGGCTGAGCCGACCTAGGGGAGGTCCAGGACCGGTTCAGATAATCGTCACTGGGTGTTGGCCGTGAGCGGGAATCAAACTCGGGTCGCCGAATTCATAGCGCAGCGTAGCGCTAACCGCTACACCACCGCTCCCCACACACACACGCGCACACACGGAGAGTGACTCAGCATGCTTTAGTAGAATAACAATGGTGTGGTGATATCATGTAGAATTAGTTAAACAAATAGGGACGAGGGGATGGGGTGGGGGGTAATGATTTGGGACCCAGAGGATTTTCCAGGAACGAAACCCCCGCGTTCTGCCAGGTCTGCCTGTGTAGTACTTGGGCTAGCGACAGCTGTAGTGAGTAACGCTTCGACTGAGAAATGGGGAAAATAACGGAATGCTTGGGTACGTAAATAATTGGGTCTCTTATTGTAGTAACAATTCATCCTGTGTAGAAAAACTACACAAGTTCTTATTTTAAATTTTTAAAAACGATCCTTATCCAATAGGGATAATTTTGGAGCCTGGTCTCGAGAAAGTGAAGTACAAATAATGCTCTCGATGTACCATATTCTTTATTGGATTGTTGCATTTTTGGTATCCAAGCTCGCGCGGGTCTGCCACTATGTCAAGGAAAAGATTAAAAACGATAACATTTCTGTTATCGATTCGCTATGCCGTATATGAAATGTTTGTAACCTTATAATGCAACACACGTGGCCTGTAATCCAGCACTGTGGAGGCGAGGGTTGGTGCATCGCACACAATGTGAAACTCCCTACCTGCAGGCGTCGGGGAGGTTGCCGTATATGATGGCTAGTTAGGACAAGGTGGTGGTACACGTACAGCAAGTGGACTAATCGCCGTCCGTTTCTCTGTTGCACGCGGGGATAGGGTGTTTCCCCCTCGCGCAAGGCGTGGGTTTTTTCTCGGATGGTCCGAATTTCTCCCAGGTGTCCAGTATAATGAACATTAATTGGCTGAAAAATACTCAAATAACAAGAAATCCCAACGCACCAGGACGCAAAAAAGGTCCCAGAACTAGGCGTAATTAAATGCGTGGAAAACATTTCTCCCAAAACCGCCACGACGTCGTCAAATAACCCCCACGACAGGTTCAGCAGTGGCTGTGCATGTGCAGAATACCGTACTGTGTTGCTATATATGTGTCGGACTATAACCTAGACTTTTAATGTAGACCTTAAGGAAGAAATGAACAAACAAACAATGTGAATTGCAGGGAAAGTGACTTTATTCCATGTTTAATGCACAACACGGTTTAGTTACCACATATCGGGGAAAAAACATTGCATACAGCGTTAGCAGAAGCTAATCAGTTTGCATCTTTATCAACTTGGTTGAGGAGGAAAGCGGAGGTCGTAGGAAGGAGGTGCAGAGTCTTGGGCTGCGCTGCGGTTTAATAGGCGGACTTGAGCAGGATCACCACCTGGCTCAGGAACTTATCAACAGCAGCCTTCGCATCGCCACTCTTGACAACTGCGTCGGAAATGACTCCAGCCAGAACCTGCGGAGCGGAGCGCGTTTTACAGAGCATTACAATCCAACGATGCATATTACGACGGTTGGCAAAGTTCGCATGTCGATCTGCAATCTACTGGAACACGAATGTGCAAATGTGGTCCCACTGGAAGCGACTTTTGGAAGGTTACAGGACAATTAGTTTGCTTGTTTGGCCTTAGACCTTCAAGAAATGAAAATGGATGAGAATACATCGAGGTAACCACAGTAAATGTGAAAACAGTTGGTGGTTCCCTTTAGATTGGTGGGTAGATGGGTTGGGGAAAATAAGAGGCCTGCGTATTGTTTCAACTGAAAAACATTAAATTTGATTTAACCAAAGATGCCCAAATTGGTTGTGAAATAGAAAATTCAGCCACAGAATTAATGTGTTTTGCATAGGATGTGAGGAGGGCAATAGTGTTACCTTGAAGTAATTGGGGTCCACGTTTAACTCGTGGGCATGCTTTTGGCTCAGGGCCTTGAGCTGCAGGCTCTGCTTCGCGGGGTCGTCCAGGGCCACCACGGCGTCGTTGACGGCGTTGATGATCCTCTCGGCGTGCCAGCGCACGGCGGGGGACTTCTTGAGCTTGTCGGCCGAGTCCAGCCCCTTGAACTTGGGGAAGAAGGCCTGGGCCTCGGGATAGGAGGCGAAAAACCTGTTGCACGAAAATAATAAAAAACATTACGTAAATACAGCTGTCGCTTGCTTCGGCTGAAAGTTATTCTTGCATGGCTCCTTGTTAAAAGATGGGACCAATGTTTTACAAATTTACAAGTAGTTCCTGCACTGTGCATCTGATCCTGACGTGATGAGTCAGGACATTTGTGAGAATCGCTAATACGGTAATTATCTTGTAAACCCTTGAAGTAAGAGCACAGTTCATGAAAAGGGTAGTTTGCTCAGCGCCGCTGCACACACTTACTTCACCAGGATGTCCACGCCGGCCTCCTCGTACTTGGCGTACACGGGGGCCCAGGCGCTGACGATGAGGGACTTCTCCGCGGCGGAGATCGCCCCAACGCTTCCAGAGTCGACAATAGGCATGGTAGTTGATGGGCAGATCAAGGCAGTCCTGCAAGGTCTGAAAATCGCTTGTGCCAGACACTTGATTTGAGTTTCCTTATATACAGATGTGCAGGAGTGGGTTGCTCAACTTGCTTTCAGTCTTTTTTACGATGCTGGTGATGTACCCTGTTGTGAAAATGCTTAGTCAAGCATCTAATGTGGCTCATGCAAATACAATAAACAAACTATGCACGTGGATTTCTAAAGTGCAGGAACATCGAGATGACTTATCAGTGGTTAATTATGTTATTGAAAAATGCCACGATCAGTTATTGATAATATTTTTAAAATATCTTATCCACGACGTTCAAATTGTTCAAACATAAGATAAAGCTAAGATACAATCAAATATCAGTGGTGATGAAATAGCAAGATAAAAAAAAGTTCTGTCATGTTGAAAGTACTGCTCTTGCATGCAAACGCAATTGTGAAATGCTATGATTCTAAGGTCAACATTGCAGTAAAAACTTGTCTCAGCAGTACTTTCTTAGTCTCGGGAACTAATATATATATTTTAATCCTTTGAATTAAGAAAAGTTTTCAATGCTGCAAACAAATAATTAGTTTCAATTGTCTTGGATCACATATGCCCGTGCACATCTTTAAATTCAAAGCCTTTATTCATAACAAGGTTTATAACTGGCGTGGTGGTTAGCGCATTTCACTTAGTCCATGAGCCCAGCCCAAATATTTCACTTGTTAGTACCATTGAGATGGCAGAACTTGAGTCAAACCAACATATTTGAATCACAAAATTAAACTACGTAATATTTTCCACCACCTGGTACCGAATTCTGCTCTAGCTCATTGAATAATTTTAAATCTTGTGAGCTCAATTCATTTGCCAGTCGTGGCTCACATCAGTATTGAATGATATCTGAATGGGTCACAATGGAATTCAGTTTACAGGCATAATGTAGCTCTCAGAGACGCCGTCTTATCGTCTGTATATTTATTGAGAATAAAGTTCAATGACAACCCAACACGTAGCCGCGAGTGGCTCCATACACTTGGGCATTGACACCACTCTGTTCTGAGACAGCACAAATCCCAGTCTCAAGACATCTGCAGACGGTGGAGAGACGACTCCGATCCTAGGCGACGGCAGTTCCAGCCACACCAGAGGTCGCAAACGGGTTTTGATTCCTTACCCGTACCCGGCCGCACCAGGGTCGCAAATGGGTACCCGTACTCGGCCGGGTACAGGTACGCGTTCCCTACCCGTACCCTACCCGAAATGAGTGACAAACGGTGACTCACCAGTGACTCACGGCCTACCCGTACCCGGCCGCACCAGGGTCGCAAACGGCTACCCGTACCCGTACCCGGCAGGGTACGGGTAGCCGGGTATCGGGTAGGGTACGGGTATCGGGTACCCGGTTGCGACCTCTGAGCCACACCAAACAGCCACAAGCCTCCACTCTCGCTGCTATTTACCCTTGCCCGGTCCGGCCACGCCATATTCCTCAATCCGCCTGGCCCTGCCACTCACCACCCGCCATTGGATCCCGTCTCATTAACTCTAATTAGCCTGTCCATTAGTAACCATGGCTCCCGGGAGCAACACTGTCCTGCTATCGCTCCGCACTGTCATGACACAGGTACTGGGAGTCATTCCCCGTCTTACGAACACCCGACTTACGAACACTCCGCATTTCGAACGAGCTTTTTATTTTTTGATCATCCGACGTTCGAACACGAACTCGCACTCGCGAATCGAAACGCGTAACTACTTGCTTCAGCGCAGGGATCATCAGCGAGATGTACATGCAAACGTATATTTCTGAAATATTAGTTTAACTGTGCTTTCCTCTTTTGTTGAACCGTGACCTGTTTTTATAACATTGACTGTATGCGCATTTAAATATGGTAAATGTTTGTGTTCCGACTTACGAACCGTACTACTTATGAACGGGTCTCGGGAACGGAACCCGTTCGTAAGTCAGGGACTATCCGATCGCTTGGCTGTAGTGCATACCCTATTAATTATACTAAATAATGCCCCTCCAAAAATCTGTTAACGACTTGTTTCAAAAGGGCACTCAATTTAGGAATTGCTGACGGTTGTGCTTTTTAAAAACTATTAAAAAACTATTCAAACTATTTTTTTTATTTTACCAGGTAAGGCCCACTGAGCTATGTAGCTATTTTTCAGAAGCGAGCTGGCCACATATGATCGCTAAACGATGTGGCTTATCACGTGAAATTCATTGCAGCCAAATTCTATAAACACATATTTCTAAATGTGGAAGGAAAAACCGGATCACTAGGAGAAAAATCCACGAAGAGAACATGCACACTCCAAATATACAGCAGTCGTCAGGTTCAGAATGGAACCCACGACCTCCTGCATACCAGGCGAGGGAGTTAACATCTCACCACCGCCTGATGGGTGGAGCATGGGGCAATTCAATCTGATTTTGCAATGCCGTTCGAAGGGTAGAGCCCATGGAAATTAAGGATGAGTTGAGGGGCGGTTGGGATCCGTTGGTAGCAGAAAAGGGAGATTGGTTAGACAGATGGGTTCAGTAAATAAAGTTCCAGGAGGACAAAAGGAGAGGATAAAAAGAGTTCCGGTCAGGAGTTCGCGGCGCGTTCCAAGTAGATGCTCATGTGGATGTTTGTGCTTTATTGGCTGATGAAAACAGCCCATGCCTTACATATCTCGTGTTGACTCCTTTACACCACTATTCCATTAGCACTATTTGGTCATGCATTACGGGCCTATTTTGCATAGCAATGTTACGAGCTTTAATTACAATTGATGTACCCATTTACCTTGACTTAGTGTACTACTAAACTACTGTAACATTGTCATAACCTTGCTGTGCTATATATTTATTCGGACAATTGCATTTTGTCGCACTTCCATGTCTGTGTCTCCATATATGTTTGCCCAACTGTGTATGCGCGATTAACCTCGCCGTACAGTTACTATACATATTATTTTTCATTGGATTGCATTTTGATGTACAGTACTCACAAAGTTCCTAACTCAGAAATGTTGGTGTCAAACTTTACTCTGCCGCCATGTCAGGAAAAAAATTCAAGATGAGTATTTATGATGACCGTAGTTTTGTCATCTTTTGTTGACGGCCTCGTGTATATCAAAACGTTTATGGCCTCAACATGTCCTGCCACCTATTGGACCCAACATGTGCGGCCTGTTGCGGCCCACGTAGCGCAGCCACTTGGGCTTGGGCCTCCCTACCTGTCCTTCTGTCCCCCAAATCTCTCCTGGAGTCCCTGCAGTTGCTGGGGGAGATGCAGAGAGACAGGAGGGAACCTGGTGCTCCACCCCGTGAAGGCCGGGAAGGAGTGAGAATATTTCAACTGATAGGGGTTGGACTGGGGGCTTGATGGCGGTATCCCGCATGGCGGGACCCGTGTTGTTCTTCTGGCTGGAAGAAGCTGGGGGAAAAGTCAGTTAAATACTTAAGAGTAAGGCAGGGGTCTTTAGATTTCTGGAACATTGGTCAAAATATTGTCGTTCATTATTCGTACATTTATATCACAGAACCCATGTTGGGTCAGGAAAGGGGGTTGTGTAACTCGGTTGAAACAAAATGCAACAAAAGCGAGGATCCACACGCACCTGGGGGGTTGCATGCAACTTTGCCGGTGTTGTTGAGGGAAATTCATACTGTGTCAACCGATACGGTTTACCCCGCATTCTTCGTACAGGGAAATTTTAGTTTCCAGGTCCATACGGCGTACATCCGTTTCAATATGGGCAACAACATTTCTTGGACAATTTTTGGACTATTTGTTCGTGTTTCTCCCCAGTGATGGGACTTTGTAGGATGAACGTTGAAATTTATAAGGGCACGGGGTGACCAATAAGGTGTGAATTGGTCTCTAAAGTTGGCACTGATAAGGGGTTGACATGTACGCACCTGGGGTACTCGAACTCTATGGACTAACATGGCAGGTTGCATGCAATTGTGCGGATGTGGTTGTGGGAAATTGTTCCGTTGGTTTTTCTTGTCATTCGTTACCCTTATCCACCTTGCCATTCAAGGTTGTTGGTGTTAATAAAGAGGTGTTATTGCGGCCGGGCTTCGTCTCTGGATTTCGTCCCGGGGGGTTGAGCGACGGAGGGACCGCGTGGTATGGCGCAATAGGTGGGGACTTCTACCTGGCACAAATACCTTGATCAATTGTTTTTTCATGCACGAGCTAATCTTCATTGCTTGTTACAATGTCATCGGCACAATCTCACACGATTAATGTGTTCGACATTTGTGTGAGTTGCCTTTGTTTCTTCAAATCCAACTTTCACACGCCGATTTTTCAGTGGTTGTACCGTACCGTATTGCTAGCCTATGATCAAATCACGTGAAATGTGCCAGATCTCATCAGATATCAGAAGCTTACCAAAATTGAGCCTGGATAGTGCCCTAATGGGTGACCATGCATGAAAGGAGTTACAGGCTGTAAGGACTACGTGCTGGAGGTCAGAGTGCAGCAAACACAATTGTACTTCTATGATCCCCAACTTGACCAACTTATACTGACAAGCGTGGTGAAGCATCTTCAATCAACCCCCTTGAGAAGCTTTGTGTGGGGAGGTCCTCATTCACCAGTGGCTGTGCTTCGTACTACGCGTAGAGTGGGGAGCGGTAGTGTAGCAGTTTGCGCGCGACCGAAGTTCTATTCCCGCCTAGGCCAACACCAGTGACAATTATCTGAACCGGTCCTGGGCCACCGCTATGTCGACTCAGCCTCAAATGAGTAACTGGTGCAGTGTGTAAACATCGCCACTTGGGAGACGAAGGCGGCCGGGTGTGGTGTTGGCCACCCACCCCTTCGTGTGCTGTGCCGGCCTTCATAGGCGTTCGCTAACAGCACTACAAGAGTCTGTTACAGGCTAATTGGTGGATCTTTGTCTTATTGCCTTTGTGTAGGACACCAGCCCCATCAATAACCTCGACTGTTAATGTAAACCGTAAGGAACAAATGAACAAACAAGCAATGTGAATTGCAGAGAAAGTATTTTTATTCCATGTTTTATGCACAACACGGTTCAGTTATCCCATATTGGGAAAACATTGCGTACAGCGTTAGCAGAAGCGAATCAGTTTGCATCTTTATCAACTTGGTTGAGGAGGAAAGCGGAGGTCGTTGGAAGGAGGTGCAGAGTCTTGGGCTGCGCTGCGGTTTAATAGGCGGACTTGAGCAGGATCACCACCTGGCTCAGGAACTTATCAACAGCAGCCTTCGCATCGCCACTCTTGACAACTGCGTCGGAAATGACTCCAGCCAGAACCTGCGGAGCAGAGCGAGTTTAACAGAGAATTACAATCTAACATTGCACATTATAACAGTTGGAAAACTTTTCATGTCCATTTGCAATCTACTCCAAAATGAATGTGGTCTCATTGGAAGCGACTTTTGGAAGGTGACACGACAATTAGTTTGCTTGTTTTGCCTTAGATCCTCAAGAAATTAAAACGTACGAGAATACATCGAGTCAACCACAGTAAATATGAAAACAGTTGGTGGTTCCCTGTACACCGGTGGGTGGACAGGTGGGGAAAAATAAGAGACCTGTGTATTGTTTCAATTGATGAAAATTTTGATTTAATATTTTTTTTATCAAAGATGCAAAAATTGGTTTGAAAATACCTTGCGGAATATTCAGCCACATAATTCATGTTTTACACTGGCCGTGAGGAGGGCAATAGTGTTACCTTGAAGTATTTGGGGTCCACGTTCAACTCGTGGGCGTGCTTGTTGCTCAGTTCCTTGAGCTGCAGGCTCTGCTTCGCGGGGTCGTCCAGGGCCACCACGGCGTCGTTGACGGCGTTGATGATTCTCTCGGCGTGCCAGCGCACGGCGGGAGACTTCTTGAGCTGGTCGGCCGAGTCGAGCCCCTTGAACTTGGGGAAGAAGGCCTGGGCCTCGGGATTGGCGGCGAAAAATCTGTTGCACAAAAATAATAAAATATTACATGATAATAAAATATTTGTGAGAATCGCTAATACCGTAATTCTCCAAGAAATGGAGCTGTGCTTTGCTTCACCTGAAAGTTCTTGCTTGGTTTCTCGCTATCAATGAGACCAATATCTGCCATACAAATTAACAAGTAGTTCCTGCACTATGCATCTGATCCTGACGTGATGAGTCAGGACATTTGTGAGAATCGCTAATACGGTAATTATCTTGTAAACCCTTGAAGTAAGAGCACAGTTCATGAAAAGGGTAGTTTGCTCAGCGCCGCTGCACACACTTACTTCACCAGGATGTCCACGCCGGCCTCCTCGTACTTGGCGTACACGGGGGCCCAGGCGCTAACGATGAGGGACTTCTCCGCGGCGGAGATCGCCCCAACGCTTCCAGAGTCGACAATAGGCATGGTAGTTGATGGGCAGATCAAGGCAGTCCTGAAAGGTCTGAAAATCGCTTGTGCCAGACACTTGCTTTGAGTTTCCTTATATACAGAATTCTATCGATGTGTGAAAGTGGGTTGCTCAACTTGCTTTCCACTTTTTTTACGATGCTGGTGATGTACCCTGTTGTGAAAATGCTTAGTCAAGCATCTAATGTAGGTCATGCAAATACAATTAACAAACTATGCACGTGGATTCATGAAGTACAGGAACATCGAGATGACTTATCAGTGGGAATTATGTCATTGAAAAATGCCACGATCAGTTATTGATATTTTTGAAGTATGTTATCCACGTAAAAATTGGTCAAACATAAGATAAAGCTAAGATGCAATCAAATATCAATGGTGATGAAATAGCAAGATAAAAAAAAGTTCTATCATGTTGAAATTATTTTTCTTGCATGCACACACAATTGTGAAATTCTATGATTCTAAGGTCACCATTGCAGTGAATACTTGTCTCAGCAGTACTTTCTGAGTCTCGGGAACTAATATATATCTTCTAATCCTTTGAAATAAGAAAAGTTTTCAAAGCTGTCAGAAAATCATTTGTTTAAATTGTCTTGGATCACATATGTCCGTGCACATCTGGAAATTCAAAACCTTTATTTATAACAAGGTTTATAACTGGCGTGGTGGTTAGCGCACTTCGCTTAGTCCATGGGCCCAGCCCAAATATTTCACTTGTTAGTACCATTGAGATGGCAGAACTTGAGTCAAACCAACATCTTTGAATCACAAGTAAACTATGCAATATTTTGCAGCACCTGGTACCGAATTCTGCTCTAGCTCATTGAATAATTGTAAATCCTGTGAGCTCAATTAAATTGTCATGCACGACCGACTTACGAACCATCCGACGGGAGAGTTTGCACTTGCGAACCAAACTGCGGAACTGATTCAGCGCAGGTATCCTCTGCGAGATGTACATGCAAACGTATGTTTCTTCTCATTTATGAGCATAATCGTGCTTCCCTCTTTTGTTGAACTACAACAAGTTTTATAACACTGACTGTATGTGCATTTGAATATGGGTTGTGTTCCTACTTACGAACCGTTCGAATTACGAACAGGCTTTGGAAACTGAACATGTTTGTAAGCCGAAGACAGTCATATAGGTTGGCTGTAGGGCATACCCCATAAATTTACTAATTAACGCCCCTCAAAGCTCTGTTCACGACTTGTTTCAAAAGGGCACTCAATTTATGAATTACTGACGGTTGTCATTTTTTTAAACTATTAAAACACTATTAAAACTATTTTTTTTATTTTACCAGGTAAAGCCCAGAGCTATGTAGCTATTTTTCAGAAGCGAGCTGGCCACATATGATCGCTAAAATAAGTGGCTTATCACGTGGAAATGAATTGCAGCCAAAATCTCTAAAATACATGTTTCTAAATGTGGAGGAAAAAACCGGATCACCCGGAGAAAAATCAATGCAACCACGGAGAGACCATGCACACTCCAAATATACAGGTGTCAGGTTCAGGATGGAATCCACGACCTCCTCCATACCTGGCGAGGGAGTTAACATCTCACCACCTCCTGATGGGTGGACAACGGGGCAATTCAATCTCATTTTGCAATGGCGTTCGAGGGGTAGAGCCCATGGAAATTAAGGATGAGTTGAGGGGCGGTTGAGATCCGTTGGTAGCAGAAAAGGGAGATTGGTTAGACAGATGGGTTCAGTAAATAAAGTTCCAGGATGACAAGAGGAGAGGATAGAAAGAGTTCGGGTCATGAGTTCGTGGCGCGTTCCAAGTTGAGGCTCATGTGTATGTTTGTGCTTTGTTGGCTGATTAAAACAGCCCATGCCTTACATATCTCGTGTTGACTCCTTTACACAACTATTAAGTTAGCACTTATTGTTACTCGGTTGAAACAAAATGCAACAGGCGCGAGGAACCAGACGCACTTGGGGGACTCGGAACTCTGTGGACTCGCCTGGCCCACGGGTTGCATGCAACTTTGCCGGTGTTGTTTGAAGGAAATTCATACCGTGTAAACCGATACGGGTTACCCCGCATTCTTGTACAGGGACATTTTTAGTTTACAGATCCATACGGCGTACAGCCGTAATAAAAAATGTTGTTCGTGTGTCTCCCCAGTGATGGGACTTTGTAGAATGAACGTTGAAATTGATAACCGCACAGGGTATCCAATTAAGGTGTGAATTGGTCTCTAAGGTAGGCAGTGATAAGGGGCTGACATGTACACACCTGGGGGACTGGAACCCCGTGGACTCGCGTGGCGGGTTGCATGCAACTTTGTGGGTGTTGTTGAGGGAAATTGTTCCTTTGGGTTTTCTTGCCATGCGTTGCCCTCGTGCACCTTGCCATTCGAGGATGTTTGGCGTGAATGAAGAGGTGTTATTGTGGCTCGATATAAGGGGGAGACTTCCACCTCTGGCTCAAACACCTCTATTAAATACTGTATTCTTTTTTTCTCCCATGTACGAGATCGTTTTCATTGCTCGTTAGAATGTAATCGGCAAAACTCTGACACGGTTAATGTGTTCAGCATTTGTGTGCGTTGCCTTTGTGTCTTCGAATCCAACTTTCACAAACCAATGTATAATATTGGATGTATCGTACCGTATTGCTAGCCTATGACCAAATCACGTGAAATGTTCCAGATTTCACCAGATCTCAAAAGCTGAGCAAAATTGAGCCTGGATAGTGCCCTAATGGGTGACCATGCATAAAAGGTGTTATAGGCTGTAAAGGACTACATGCTGGAAGTCAGAGTGCAGCAAACACAATTGCACTTCTATGATCCCCACCTTGACCAACTCATACTGACAAGCGTGGTGAAGCATCCTCAATCAACCCCCTTGAGAAGCTTTGTGTGGGAAGGTCCTCATTCACCAGCAGCTGTGCTTCGTACTACGTGTAGAGTGGGCAGCAGTAGTGTAGCAGTTAGCGAGCGACCGAAGTTCTATTCCCGCCCACGGCTAATACCGGTGACAATTATCTGAACCGGTCCTGGGCCTCCGCTATGTCGACTCAGCCTCAAATGAGTAACTGGTGCGGTGTGTAAACACCGCCACTTGGGAGACGAAGGCGGCCTTCGTGCCCTGTGCCAGCCTTCATAGGCGCTCACTAGCAGCACTTATCCCAAAAGTCTGTTACAGGCTATACGGTGGATCTCGGTCTTATTGGTTCGTGTAGGACACCAGTTCTATCAATAACCTAGACTGTTAATCTAGAACGTAAAGAACAAATGAACAAACAAACAATGTGAATTGCAGAGAAAGTGTCTTTATTCCATGTTTTATGCACAACACGGTTTAGTTACCACATATCGGGAAAACATTGCGTACAGCAATAGCAAAAGCTAATCAATCTGTATCTTTATCATCTTCGTTGAGGAGGAAAGCGGAGGTCGTAGGAAGGAGGTGCAGAGTCTTGGGCTGCACTGCAGTTTAATAGGCGGACTTGAGCAGGATCACCACCTGGCTCAGTAACTTATCAACAGCAGCCTTCGCATCGCCACTCTTGACAACTGCGTCGGAAATGACTCCAGCCAGAACCTGTGGAGCGGAGCGCGTTTTACAGAGAATTACAATCCAACGATGCATATTACGACAGTTGGCAAAGTTCGCATGTCGATCTGAAATCTACTGGAACACGAATGTGCAAATGTGGTCCCACTGGAAGCGACTTTTGGAAGGTTACAGGACAATTAGTTTGCTTGTTTGGCCTTAGACCTTCAAGAAATTAAAAAGGATGAGAATACATCGAGGTAACCACAGTAAATATTAAAACAGTTGGTGGTTCCCTTTAGATTGGTTGTAGACAGGTGGGGGAAAATAAGAGACCTGTGCATTGTTTCAACTGATGAATATTCAAAATCTATGTTTATCAAAGATGCCCAAATTGGTTTTGATATTTCGTGGAGAAAAATTCAGCTACATTTTTTATGTTTTTGTACCGGACGTGAGGAGGGCAATAGTGTTACCTTGAAGTACTTGGAGTCCACGTTTAACTCCTGGGCGTGCTTCTGGCTCAGGGCCTTGAGCTGCAGGCTCTGCTTCGCGGGGTCGTCCAGGGCCACCACGGCGTCGTTGACGGCGTTGATGATCCTCTCGGCGTGCCAACGCACGGCGGGGGACTTCTTGAGCTGGTCGGCCGAGTCGAGCCCCTTGAACTTGGGGAAGAAGGCCTGGGCCTCGGGATTGGCGGCGAAAAATCTGTTGCACAAAAATAATAAAATATTACATGATAATAATATATTTGTGAGAATCGCTAATACCGTAATTCTCCAAGAAATGGAGCTGTGCTTTGCTTCACCTGAAAGTTCTTGCTTGGTTACTCGCTATCAATGAGACCAATGTCTGTCATTCAAATTAACAAGTAGTTCCTGCACTGTGCATCTGATCCTGACGTGATGAGTCAGGACATTTGTGAGAATCGCTAATACGGTAATTATCTTGTAAACCCTTGAAGTAAGAGCACAGTTCATGAAAAGGGTAGTTTGCTCAGCGCCGCTGCACACACTTACTTCACCAGGATGTCCACGCCGGCCTCCTCGTACTTGGCGTACACGGGGGCCCAGGCGCTGACGATGAGGGACTTCTCCGCGGCGGAGATCGCCCCAACGCTTCCAGAGTCGACAATAGGCATGGTAGTTGATGGGCAGATCAAGGCAGTCCTGAAAGGTCTGAAAATCGCTTGTGCCAGACACTTGCTTTGAGTTTCCTTATATACAGAATTCTATCGGTATGGGGGGCGGGGGAGCAGTTGGTTACTCAACTGGCATTCCCCTCCTTTTGTGATGACGATGGTGATGTACCCAATCTTAAATGTGCTTAGTCAAGGATCTAATGTATCTCGTACAACTAGAAGCAATGCCCAAACAATGCATGTGATTTCCTAAGCTGCGGGAACATTATTTGAGATGACTATCAATTTTAATCATGTTCTTAAAAAATTACTGTCATCCATTGCTGTTAATAACGTCTGAAATATGTTATCCACGATGTGAAAATGGTTCAAACATAAGATGAAGCTCAGATGCAATTAAATATCAGACATGATGAAATAACAAGATAAAAAAAGTGCTATCGTGTTGAAACGATTGCTCTGCAGCACGTACACGTAATTGTGAAATGCTATGCTTTTAAGGCCATCATTGCAGTCGTATGCACTTCTAAGCAGTAATTGCATTGAGTTGATTGTTTTAATATAGAGGAAATATAATGAATTAACATTCACAAACTATTACATTCTGAAAAATGAAATGCAGTTAACGTATAAAACAATAAAATTGAGTTTGATTCAACTATCTTGGATCACATACGTTAGTCTCCATATTTTAATAAATATTCACAATCAGATTTGAGACTAGATTATGGTCAATCGGTGAGAAGGCAGTTCAATTGCCAGCCAAGGCCAACCTTACTTGTGAGTGACATCTGAACCGGTCCAAGCTACTTTCTGTACAAACAAAGACAAAGATGCCCATAGAGTTGTAATTATTTCCGATCAGGCCATGTTTACCCATCAAAAGTCAGCCTGAACAATAGTATACCATGCATTAGTTAATTATTATCTTCTATAATGTGTATTTCATTGTTACTATTACGCTATTGTAATAATAATATGCATTTATATTATTAATATTACATCATATTATTTTTGTGTATTATTGCACTAATTTATACAGTGAGAGGTACCGTTGTGTTATTATAGAGATCACAGCGATGAGCTGAATAGTCCTCGCGAACAATAAGGCAGAGCTTTCGTGCCCATCTACCACTTTCTTGCCATAGGAGATAGGACATATACTTGGGCGCGGCAGTGGGGAGAGGAAACCGCGGTGGCGAGATGTTAACGACCTCGTCTGGTATATAGGAGGTTGTGGGTTGTCGATTATGAAAACTTTACTTGCATATGACTTGTATCCTCGTCTGTTAACATATAGGAGCAATGGTCACTCTATGTCTGTTTGGTGCTTCTCTAACTTATCTTGGAGTTGTACTATCATAATTTTTAAAGTAGTCTGATCAAGCTGACTTGCCCTGCAGGGAATGTATTATTTGTATTTCTACAATGTTTCAATTCCTCACGTGAAGCGGCTGTTTTTTAAAATCTGATTTCTGTTTGCTTTATAATGTTAATTCATTTGATCTGTTTTACTGTTGTCATTTTGGTGATTCAGGTCACCCTTGCAAATTAGATTAATCCGGGTCTCTTGAGTTATCACCTCGTTAAACAAATAAGCTGGAATTCGTCCTTGATAAACATGGAATTAATTAAAGTAAGCCAATGATATCCACTTTTACTGGGATAGGAGTCTCTAAATCTCAGTGAAGGAATTTGTTTTCGATTGCAGAAACAATTCGGGATATGTATTTGCTTTTTTTTATGTTTCTCCGAAATTTTAGGTCACAGGAAGAGATGTCACGTCCACGTGCTTCATGGCATTAACTGCCTCAACGCGACGCCATTTTAACGATGTGTGACATCACTTTTGCTTAAATAATTACATGTTCAACTAAAAAATGTTGTTTTACTGATAACACTATATGTAAAAAATTGAAACTCAACCATTAATGCATCAAATTATACAAATTATTAAAAGTACTGCCTAAAAATGTTTTTGTTACATATTATACATTTACATATTTTTGAGTGTCTCCTTTCTATATAGACTTCTGAAACTGACTTTAAATTTCCCAGTGGACTGACACCAAGACCGTAGTTGCGACGTACAAACGAAGGAGTAAGTAGGCCCGAATACTTGTTATAGGGCACTCTTATGAGTCCAGTCCACGCTGATCACACGTAGCAAGCCCTTTGGAATAATAACACTTAAGTCTGTTGCAAAACAGGCTCACACTCAAGGTAGTAACTGGTTCCAGGCCTTCGGGCTCGAGACTGCGAAACATCGTTGGCCATATGGCACGAGGTTTGCGCGGGGGTATAACAGCAGATCACCGACGTCGATTTGGATCATTGAGGCTCGTGCTGTTTATATAAAATAGTGTGCATTTAAAGTATATTACTTTCTTTATAACTGCTATCATAAGACAGTATGTAATAACATTTTTTTTTAAAGCCCGGCTTTCAGTTTCGTCAAATTATAGACACGTCTTAATTAGAGGATGTGATGGTTTAAAATCTTCTAATATACATGTCATAATAACATGTAAAACTAACTCATCGCCATAAGTTTTGTGCCCAATGTACACCAGAAACACACTCAGTAATGAAACAATCACATTTGCAGTCAGATGTCAGTGTCCTTTATTGGAAAGTATTATATTGTGAAAGCGTCCTTTACATTGTGTAAAGTCAACTTATTATGCAGAGCAACTGAGGAACTGTTTGGTAAATATAAGCCACCGCAGTGGATGTAACAGAATTGAGGTTTAGTTAAGCCTTCACTGTGCCAACTCATCTTTAGAACTCACGTTTTCTTTATTAGCAGTGAGACGCATTTTTTGTTTCAAATTTTGTCATTAGTCCCATCCATGGGGACAATGCTCAATAGCCTAAAGCCCAAGCCATGGCTGAGTCGCTAAGACATCTTTGGAAGCAATTGAGCGGCTTATGCCTGAGCTTAGTCGCATCAGAGGTCCAACTATTGCTGAGCCAAGGCTATGATATATATGTCTCTGAGAAATGATGAGCTTCTGCAGTGCACTGGTGCTTCATATACTCTTCAAACATTCTTAGGACTTGCGTAATTGTACTTTATCTCGCTTATTAATTATTGTTTTGAAATACATAGAGGAAATGCTGCTGGCAATGCCTTATCAAAATGATCGCGAATATCATGCCACAATTGGCAATATCGGTATCTTCTCTGTATGTAAGATAGATGAGGATGCAATTATGTTTTGATATGAGGATTAAAGCCATGAAAGAGTATCCAAGGTAAACATTTATTACTGATAAAAAATAATTGTTGAATTAACTTTGTTTCGTAGTTACTGACTTTAATTCAATAATACAGTACATTAAAGTGAATCTTTAAATGTTTTAAGTAACGTTTTTTTTTCTGTGGAGAATTCCTAAACGTAAGGATTGCGAAAAATGTTAAATAGCCCTCACGGATAGAAAACGTTAGCACGTAGTGTGATTATGAACATGTCAGTTGTTGGTCACTACTGTAAGAAAAGCTCTCGTTCTACACGTACAAAATATGGCGATACAAAATATGCAATTTTAAACAATATACCGTGCAACAATCTTCCCTATCAGTGGCATTTTTGTATGCTTGAGCTTTCATGTGCAGAGCAAGTGACAGTTGCCATCGTGTGAGTGAACACTTAAACGTGCATGGTTACATTGGACTGAATTTTTCTAGGAGTGTAAAGCTGAAGAAGTGTGAGTGGCTGTACGAAGTGCCATTTGGAAACCACACGTTTGGACCAATTTTCCACATGGTAAATATGGCATGTTGCACCCTCTCGCCGCTGCTCACGAAACGGACTTCACTAGAGGGAACTCGACGGAAATTGAGGACAGCGATGTATTGTACTTTTCCATGCTCACCAGATGATGTTACAAGAGGGTGAGCATACCCTCATTTCAGCCCACCACACACGATCGACTAAATGAGGTGTATGTCCATAATAAAGGCTTTTTGGTTAGAGCGTGGAAGTATCAATGTTATTTGCAAGCCCATTGTTGTTGGTCATTACACCACAGCATTCAAAGTTGAAACAAAGTGGGTGTTCAAGCCGGTAACCGTTTTTAACCGGTTAATTACGACCCCCGGTGATGCCAAGATCACAAGATAACAATCCTAGTTCACCGTGCTAACCACTACTACACCACCCCACTTAACACAGAGTGTACACCATTTAATATAGTAACAATGTTTTGTGAATAGTCATACTTTTAATATTGTACCATAGTAATCATCGAGAGCAGCAGCAGCCTCTGCAGGAGGGGGCATGAATGTGCAATATAGTAATGTGCACATGTTCCAGACAGAAAGAAACTGTTTCAAAACTACTCAGATAGCAGAGATTGCATTACTCAACACCCTTGCTCATCAAAATCCCCATGGGTTTTGCCTCAAGACGTCGTGCTGAGTCCTATGGTTTTGAAATAGCCACGTGTGTTGCCACACTGGTTGTATGCAATATTCCCAACAGCTCTGCTAAACCCAGTGACCTTTCCCAGCTCATGGCTTGGTCCTAAGATGTCAATGTTCTATTGGAGTACTCGTATTTAATTCCGTAAAAAGCAAAGCACTCCGTGTTAAAAAAAACCGTTAAAACATTATTTGATGATAATGCGTTATCAGTGGTGCACAATCAAACATTGAAAGACAATATTCTTTACACATTTGTCAATAACTACCTCCTCTCTGGGACCACTATACGCTGTGAGGAAGGACTATTGCCCAAAACATCGCCGACTATATACTTTTTCTTTCTAAGGAAGTGTTTTTGACGAATTTGTTAACTTTTTTTGCTTGTCATTTAAACGAGGAATTGGCCTGGCACATTCAGACCCTATGTGAATACTTGATGTTTTGCCGTTCCCAGACGTACAAACATTCCACTTGGCAATTACTACGAGGATCCTACCAGTAAAACCACAGCCCTAGTGATCGTTGGTTGTTGTTGTTGCACTCAATCGCCACAAGGCGTCCACGTGTTTGTGTTGTGCCAGAGGCTGTTCCCCTTCGCGGCGTCCCGATTTGTGTCTGCGGCAACGCGCTATAATTCTCCGTATTAATCGCCGTCGTTTATTAAAGATTAACTTTTTGTTATTAACTCATCCCTGGCGGGACGCGTTCTCGTCGAGCGTTTGCGTTGCATTCCGCGACCCCCGTTTTACCCGCCCGACCGACCGACCGAGCCGCCGTCGTTGTCGCGTGGCGCGGGGGGGCCGCGCAGGAAAGCCGTAAAAAGCCTGGGCCTAACGGGCGCCGGTCGATTTGCGCGATCGTCCCACGCGCTCGCCTCCGTTGATTGGAAAGTGACCGGGCTTCGCCACAGCTCTTAGCAGCAATGTCAGGCGTTACTCGTGAAAGCGTACCTGTTTAAAACTCGCAGGCTGCAAACGCCTTCGTTGGCCGTACTCACAATTGAAGGGGGGGGGGTGCACAGTTTACTGTTAATGGCGATGCGCTGTTAGGCGTTGTGTGTGTTCTGTGTGTCGGGGTGGTCGTGGGGCGACGTCTCTTTGAGTCGGTTCATTCTCTTTAATTGTGTGAAACCATGGCCGGTGGTGATCAGACAAGTCCAATAAGCGTCATTCTCGTGAGCTCGGGCAGTCGGGGCAATAAATTGCTCTTTCGTTACCCGTTCCAACGTCAGAAAGAGCAGTTTCAGGCTGCCACTAGTGAGTTTGCGATCGTGAACAACATCCTTCATTAAGATCATCATCATCATCATCGCCACCACAGCCTTCATCAAGATCATCATGATTAACAACAAATGTGTAGCGATCATATCACTTCCATTTTCACCAACATAATCATCGCATCCACCATCACATCAAAGCACCACCATTTTCACAGCCATCAATACCCAATCATTCCCCATCCATCATAACCAAGCAATTCACTATCATTACCACCATCATCACCACTACCACCATCACCACTACCACCATCACCACTACCACCATCATAGTCGTCAGCATCACCGCAGCCATCGGCACACACTCAAGATAACCCCCCACATCATCACCACCCCCCATAATCACCACCACCGCCATCATCACCACCACCATTGTCACACCTATTTTCGCAATAATCATGATCACAAACATTACAATCATCACCACCTTGTTGATGGGGCCGCTGCTACATGGACATCATAATGATGAAGACAACTGTAATCTTGAAAAGCATAATTATTCGGCCATTGTCTACAGAAAACACGTGTATTTCTCTAAATATATATTGCTGTACAATTCAGATGTTATTCAGTCGACAGATTGTCATGTATTGTAATTACCAATCCAAATAAAATACTCATTGTTATGCAGTAACCTTCACTGATTTACTATCTGAATTGCAACGTAAGTTGCATTACTGTCTCATTAATGAGTATTCTAAACGTGTTTAAATTTTCATTTCCCGTTAGGTCTGCAAAATTAATGTTAGTTATTTACCACAAAATCGTTTGTCAATTAAATGTTGTTAATGTGCGCTGCAAAGGTCACGGTGGTGAATTTCGGTATCCAGATAACCAAATTGAACTTTTGCAAATTGGCCAGCAGTCGTGCCATCCACCAGGACATCCATCCGTTGTCATGAATGGTGGTGGGATGGTGAATAATATAATGGGTCATTCATTGTTCGTGGCTTATGATGCAGGCAAGCACAGGAGCCCGTTTGCACTGCACACACCCAGCGAACCCGAGGACCAGGACGGAGACGTGAGGTATGGTTGCTATGCAACAACGTGTTGCCTGGGAGACACTTAACAAATAGTGTGCGCTAAGTGTTTTGCCGTCACTTGTTCCATTTTTTGTTGCATTCGTTGTCATATGATCGCTTAGTGTGTCTTTTTTATATAATTGCTAAACACATAAAATATTAGTTTTGCTTGTGCTGTTTTTTCATGTCCACAAATGCCCTTTTTCAGAGAGCAAACCGCTTCTGTAAGTGAGAGTGATGAGCAGGTGGTAGCAGGGTAAGATGCCGGCCTTCAGAAATGTGCCTTCTCGTCAATGGCTGCACTTCAAACAGGGCCAAAGCTGGACTCCATTTAATTCAAAGCAAAATCTGTTCCTGGAGCCCCCCCCACTTCCAAGTGTGTAGGTACAGAACTAACATAAAAGGTTGTGAAAACGTAGCGATGTTCTACACTTGGGGATTCAAGCTTCTGAAAAGTAACTTTGTCCCAAACTAAATGGAGTCCAGACGTGGTTCTGCCTGAATTTTTGTCCTCATGAGACTAATTGCAGGCTTCGGATTCCAATGCTGCCTACAATGATTCAGAATTAGTTTTTTGAACATCACCATTGTCCGTAGAAATCCATGGAATGGGGCAAATTTGGTTATCCACTGTAACAAACACTTTTTTTTAAGTAGGCAAATTATGTTTGAGCCATATGATATGTGCGGGCATCACTGCAAACTTTCCACATTTGAAAATCTACCCACAATTTTCTCAATTGGGGTTATACATATCGATTTAACCCCTACTGCGAGACTACTGCAGACTGTGAAACATAGCTACTTCATGATTGCCTTGCAGGATAAGAATGTCACGGATCCCAAAGGTAATCATGATTTGATTTGATTTGCAGATGCAGCTGAACTCACTTATTTGTATTTGTCAAATATCACCCTTGTGTTTTGCAAAACCTGTGAGTGATCAGCTGGATTATTTAAGTAGGAAAGGTAAGATGGCATGACATTTCAAATGTTACGGTGGAAAGGACATTTTTTGGCTTCACATTTGCTACATTCACATGTTTCTATTGGACAATGGTTATAAAACAACAATTATTTTGTCTTATGTAATCTGCCATTAAACAATTATAATCATATTGCAGTACAATAATTATAATAAAATTGCAGAATAAACCTGATTGGTTTTAGTCAATAAAATTGTAATCTTGCACAGGGCGTTGGTGATGCACTTTTTGGCCGTGAATTGTTACACGATTGTGCACACTTCATTCTTCCAGTCTCACGTCGACCTTTCAAATGTGTGTGTGTCACAAATTTGGGTTCACTAGGTGATATGGTTATTACTGAGTTTTTTGATGAGTGTACAGTTCCATGTGGATTTGACTCGTGCATTAAGCATTTTTGTTAATGTTTCTAAATGCACCTGTATCTCAAGTTGCTGTTCAATAACGTGGGCCATTTGATTTTTTTTCAATCAAAGATGCCAAGCACAGCCCTAAAGGTCTAGCACAAAGCTGGCAACAACTAAAATCACTAATACAGTATTGGTTCAGTGAGTATTGCCAGAGCCGGAGTGGTGATTAAGAACGAGGAGGGAGAATTTTGTATTTGGGGAAATTATTAAGGGGACAAGTTGAGAACATAAATTATAAAGGAACATTTTAGAAGCGAATTTGTAACAATAAAATAATATATATACGAACATTCCTGTGAAATGCAGGTAAATCTCAAACATTGTATAAGAGCCTACAAAGCAATAGTTGCCATTTGAAGTGCACAGAAGAGCAGAGTGAAATCCACACAAAAATAAGGGCCCCTTGTATTGAACGAGGTGAGCTGTTCTTAAAAAAATGTAATTCACATTTTCGGTGGGTAGCTGAGCACGGTGAGATGTTAGAGCCTTTAAGTCTGAAACTGCGTTGGCTTTCCTCTGATGAGACAGTTTACCTCACGGTACACATTAGTCTCCCAGAGTAAAAAAAAACAATGCTTGGGAATTCCACCGTTACATGTAAATGCATTGGTAAACGTACAGAGATAAACGAGCGCTATTTTAAAAGCTCATGCAATTCATGCTTGCATGTGAAAGATTTTCACTTTTATCATCATGATTGAGCTGTGCACATTTCGCTTGGCTTCAATTTGTACTCGATTCCTCGCAAGCACTGGATGATTTTACGCACACTGCTGATTGTATATGTGCGCCGATTGAAAAAGCCAAACCTTTTATTTCTCTGCATCTCCTAAAAGTAAGCCACGCTCACCATTCACTAATGCATTTTACCCATTCACTGCCTCGTTAATTTTTTTAAAATCAAAATGCAAAAAAAAATTGTTCTGATCATACCTGATATAAGAGCACATCTGTACTTGATTATCCATTTAATGTATTTTGCATATATATTTTCCTGTTACAGCTATTATAATAGGTTAACAGTAATTGGTGAAGATTGATTATAATAATACATACCATGGTGAAACCAATGTTTTATGAGCTGTAATATTAATAACAATAATTGCTAAATGCCTTAAAATATCTTTCCATCTCAGTTGTGTTAAAGTGTCTACGGGCGTTCGTCTCCGACTGATGAGAGAGCGTCCCCTACTTGGATGCCCCTTCAACGAGTTTTGCGCTGGCGTGCGTGCGCTGACGCGCGTGCAGGTTTTCCGACGTTATTCTGGCCACAATCTTGGCGCCCAAGTCTGAACTGTGTGGCAAGCGGTTTGAGCTGAAGATTGACAATGTCCTCTTCGTGGGGCACCCGACCCTCCTGCAGCACTCGCAGCTGCCACAGGTTTGTTCAGACAAGTAGAGGCAAAGCCTAGCCCGTACGAACATTAACGCTGATTGTAAAAGCTCACCTTTGTTGAACCTGCAGTAATCCTATAGAAGTCGGAAGATTGGTCAATTAAGTCAGTTGATCGACTACCATTTTTGTGATCGATTACCTTGGCCCTCTTAAAAATGGCTGCCGCCCCCCACATCCTACCTGTCGAAGGTAGGAAACCCCCAGAGGCCACACCCAGCGTGACGTGACATGATGCCTATGGCGTCACTCAGCCCTACCCATCACCTAACTTTTAGCAGCATGAGTGAGAAGAGGGGTGAGGCTTCTTCAATATATTTACATGTCATCCAATTAGTCCAGTAAGCGGACCGATATCCAGTCGAGTAGTACATTTCGACTTAAAACTTTCGTGACTGCAGGAATTCATATTCTTTGGTTCTTTCGGTAAAGTCACGTAGAGAGAACATTTTAAAATAAGAATAAAAAAGTTAATAAAAGTTTAAAATATAAAATAATAAAAAACACTAATGTAGACTGTAGTCTGGTTCTTTATCGGAGTGAGTGTACTGGCAGTCTATAATGTAGACTGTAGCCTGGTTATTAAGTTTGGTGAGTGTATTGGCAGTCTATAATGTAGACTGTAGCCTGGTTTGTAAGCTTAAAAACCAGGCTACAGTCTACATATTCTATATTATAGACTGCCAGTACACTCGCCAAGGTTAAGAACCATACTACAGTCTACATTATAGACTGTCAGTACGCTCACCGAGGTTAATAACCAGGCTACAGTCTACATTATAGACTGCCAGTACACTTACTCCGATTAAGAACCAGGCTACAGTCTACCTAGTGTTTTTTATTTTTTGTTATTTTTATTTTTTCTATCTACGTGACTTTACCGAAAGAACCAAAGAATAAGATTAATCAATTCCTTAAATCATCGGGTAAATTGGCTATATAATCCTATCATTAACCCAGGTTATACAAATCTACACTGTTGGCGATACCTTGTGTCTGTATGAATTAGCGCACCGTTCTTTGTCATGTGACGTTTGTTTTTCTCAAAAGGTTTCCAAGACAGATCCATCTCCCAAACGAGAAACTCCAACTATGATCCTGTTCAACGTGGTGTTTGCGCTGAGAGTGAGTGGCACACATGGCAACCAATGCAGTAAAATATAGAGGACAGGAGAACTACACTTTAGCCTCTCACTCCACAGGATGCTTGGGTCACTGGTGATGGGGATTTTATACGTACATGTGTTTAGCTAGCATGCAATAACCAGCAGCGGATTGATATATAAAATAACTTGCATGAGACATGAAATGTACTACTATAATGAGCCAAGAATGTCTGTGTGTCCCGCGCGTGACGTCACTCTACGTCGACAAGCCCCCCTCATTAATGATCATGAACAGATTACGTCCTCCACATGGACCCCCCCTCCATTAATAATAATTAGCGGGTGACGTCACTCCACATGGGGGGGCGAGGCGCTATTGAGACATAGAAGTAAAAAGGACGTCATGATGAACAAGGAATTATAACCTTTAAATGAAATAAGTCTGTGTCACCACAGCCTTATGAAACATGTCACAGCAAATTGGTATATAACTTTTTATTATCAAGTTCAGCTTTCAAACGCATTCCAACCTGCTCCCGTGCGCCTTATTATTTAATC
Source organism: Entosphenus tridentatus (assembly GCA_014621495.2). Taxonomy (NCBI): domain Eukaryota; kingdom Metazoa; phylum Chordata; class Hyperoartia; order Petromyzontiformes; family Petromyzontidae; genus Entosphenus; species Entosphenus tridentatus. The sequence goes on from CM025652.2 coordinate 1,824,227, forward strand.
ATTTTTATTCCAGTCTGCCTTCATTATCTGTCCTAGGTATACATAATCTGCTGTGTTTCCAGTTGTGTCCCTCCTACAGACATCTCCATACGTTTAGCGGATGTGTTGGACGTGAGCTCTGTTTTGCTTGCAAGCTCTGCTGTTGGTTATCCCGAAGTTTGTCCTCTACTTTTGGGCAGCAATTACAAATGTTCATGCGTGTGTGATGTCTATGTGGCCCTGGCCCTCAGGCCCACGCGGACCCGTCGGTGCTGGGCTGCATGCACAACCTGTCGCGACGCATGGCGGTGGCGCTGCGCCATGAGGAGCGGCGCTGCCAGTACCTGACACGGGAGGCCAAGCTGATGCTGGCCGTGCAGGACGAGATCTCTGCCCTGCACGACGGTGCGGTTCGCTCACAAAGAGAGAGAGATCCTCCTCTACAGCTTTAACAGACTGTTGGGGCAAGTGCTGTTAGTGGGCACCTATGAAGGCCGGAACAGCACACGATGGGTGGGTGGCCAGCACCGTGCCCGACCGCCTTTGTCTCCCCAGTGGTGATGTTTACACACCGCACCAGGTACTCACTTTTGAGGCTTAGTCGACCTAGAGGAGGCCCATGACCAGTTCAGATAATTGTCACTGGTGTTGGACTCGGGCGAGAATCGAATTCGGGTCACCAGGTCCGTAGCGCAGTGTGCTAACCACTACCCTACCGTGTGTGGTTCGCTCACGCACACACACGCACACACACGCACACACACGCACACACTCCCCACTACGCCCTCCCACTGTACGGAGTAGAGCTCAGGTCGATTAATCGATTCAATCCATTAAATTTAATGTTTACATTTAAATATCGTCGACAACTTTTTTTTGTGATGGAATGCTTGGATCTTATATAAACTAACTGCGACCGCCCTTCGATGCTGCCTGCAGAACGTGGGAAATCCCTGAGGAGCCACCCACAGGGTGACGCAGCTGATCATGCCGATGGCGTCTCCAAGCCAAGCCCCATCGCCTCCCATGCAGCGGCACGTGTGCCGACACATGTTTGGCTTTTAATGTAACTATTTTCCTGCTGTATAATCAGTTGAGTCATGGAGCTGATAATCGGTGGAGTAAGCCATCATTTAAATAATCGGATAACCCAACTATGCTCCCGAGTAACTTTCCGAATGGATAAGGTCAGCCTATCGGGGACAGTGGAACGACCAAACCTCTGTCTCGGCAGCTAAAAGGTCAGACACCCTGTACAGGGCGTGAAGGGGACAATCGAGTGGGCGGCATCGCTGTGCTTTCTGTTCTCTGCCACAAGCTGTCAGTTTTGCGTGCTCTGCCGCCAATCAGAGAACGTGAATACGGTTTCTTTAGAGTCTCATGATGACGCTCCGCGGTGTTAAGGGGTGCAACCGTTTTTAATTCGCTCATTGTTGTGTTCTTTACCATGCAGGCAGTCCTCCGCCTTCTCCCTTCCACCACATCCTGCCTAAAAGCAAGCTGGCTCGGGACCTAAAGGAGGCCTATGACAAGTAAGCTTGCTTGCGGCGCAGCGCACGACCAACTCAGAGTGCATGAGGAATGCGGTGTGGTGGGCTCCTCTCGCAGATGTCTTTTAATCCCATTTTTCTGGAAACTTGTTACAAGAGAGAGAATGAATGGACTGAATAATTGCTTAAGTGCACAAGAGACTACATGACTGCCCCCTTGTGGAATATGAACCATGTGCTTTCGTGTATTCAATAACCGCCCCTATCAGAGGTGTTGAAGGCTTGTAGATTGTAAACACATGTGGCTCTGTATGAATCGTCTTATAACGTTATCATTCTTGCGAGCAGAAGAATTCAAAATGTGAAAAATAGTGGGAACGCTGGGGCAGATAGTGTTAAGTAGTTATTACAATACATTCACAAATGGGGAAATCTTTAGTTGTTATACAGGGTGTGTCTTTTAAATTATAGCCAAAGTAGCGTTATTTCACTATACTTTGGTATATTTTTTAAAGATGCACCCTGCATAACCGGGTCTGGTGAGTTTTAATTAACGTTTGGATGATGGTAGAACAGAATGAGATGCTTCTCTAAGTGCGTGCTGTGTGTTCCTTCTCCAGCCTCTGTTCCACAGGTTTGGTGCAGCTATACATCAACAACTGGCTGGAAGTCAGCTTCTGCCTGCCTCACAAGGTGCACAAAATCAGCAACAACTACATCTCGCCCGAGGCTATAGAAAGGAGCCTAAAGTCAATACGGTGAGTGCAAGGGTGCTCGTATGTATGTGTGTTGAACTTCTTTCGCACTGTACGTAGCCAACCGTGCTAATCAGAGGTGTGGAAGAAGGCCAACAAACTCAACACAAAAAGCAGTTGAGTTTTCAATCTTGATTTAAAAGGGCATAGCTCTAGTGATTTCCTAATTTCGGAAGGAAGAGCATTCTAGATGGCCTCAGAAGCGCATCTGAAAGCGTGCGATGCAGTGACCATCTTTGTTCGATGGTCTATCCAAGAATGTCTCTTACAAGTTCAGAATGTTCACAGCCCACCTGATCATAGCCTACATATTTGTCAAACCTTTACCTTTTTGGCATGAAAAAAAATATTGCGTAACAAGTATATCTCATCAAACCTGGTCTCCTTTTCTCTCCACTACCCCCTCATCCTGTGCCCACCCATCCAAGCGATCACATAGCACTCCTACACTAAACCCTCTCTGCAAATAAACAACCTTCTTGAACTGCTCACCAACACCACATCCACACTCTCCCATCACAGCCCACGCAGTCACCTTCCTCACACACAGCACCCTACCCACCCTGATTTGTATTCCCTGTTTTCTGTATATTTTCGCCCCACGTGCAGTCCCTACCATGCGCTGCTACTGCTGGGCGAGGAGAAGTCGCTGCTGAGTCAGCTGCCGGCCGACAGCTCCCCGTCGCTGGTGCGGCTCATCAAAGTGACGTCACCCATGAAGACGCTGCAGCAGCTGGCGCAGGATGCTGACCTAGCATTGCTGCAGGTGAGGTGGACGTGCACCAGCTACGGTGAAAATAGCACTTGCGATAGGAGCAGGCTATGCCAAGCTGTGTAGATGCTGCCGTGGTGTAATGGTTAGCGCACAATGGCCATGCCATCCGCAGAGGTCGCCAGTTCGATCACGGCTGATGATGAATGCTTTCTGAGCAGCACAATTAGATGGTGTCAAACGACGTATTACGAGTGACATTGGGACGTGGCACCACAGTGATGTCATCGCAAGGCACGCATTTGGCATGTGATGTCATTGCCTTGTCCGAAAAGGCATTGAGCTCATCCTTGTTTTATTATTACTTGGATAACCCTTTGATTAATTTATCCAGTTTTCTATCGGGTAAGACCCGAATAGTAACACGACTTTTGCTAAAATTGTATTCATATTGCATCATTCCAATGAGAGTGACACCATATTACAGACAGATGGACGGGTGTACAGACGGACAGATAGAGTTCTCGCATAAACACTTTCAACCTGATTTAAAAATTGTTGGAAAAGGGACCTTTTGTATGTAATTAGCACTCCTGCTAAGGCTGGCCAAGATAGCTGAAAATTGCCTTTTTTTGCCCGTGCCTGTCAGGTGTTCCAGCTGGCGGCGCACCTGGTGTACTGGGGCAAAGCCACCGTAATCTACCCACTGTGTGAGACCAACGTCTATATGCTGTCGCCCAGCTCCAACACGTACATGTGTGTACACGCACACATCGATGGGAGGATTGCATGGTATTGTGGGTGTTATTATGTTGTTCTTCCATACACAGCTGTGGATTATGGTGTGTCGTTTGAAGTCATGTGTTGTAGCATTCCAAATCATGTTTTGGTTAAGCTGTATGGCAGCCGTCTGGGCATATGCTTCACGGGCCTGAGTAAATCTAGATTTGAAGTTCACGGGCCTGAGTAACACAACAAGCAAATCCATGCTTATACGAGCCGGACTCTGACCAGTCAGCAGGCACTGACTGCGTGTTTCACCTTGAGACTTGGAACCAGACATGATCGCGTTGGTGATCAGACATGATCTCGTTGGTGATCAGACACGCACGCTCCAGAGTCATTGTGTGCCACTGGTGTGCGCAGACACTCGCCGTACTCGGAGCAGTTTGCGCAACAGTTCCCTGGGTGCGAGCTGTCCACCACCCTGACCGAGTTCTCCCTGCCTACGCCGCTTGCGGAGCACCGCAACCCGCTTGGCACACCGGTGCAGCAGGTGCAGTCATCGCTGGGGGCGCATGGCACCACGCGGGCATACAAGGGGGAACTCAGGCCATTCACCACGGGACCACACCGATTTGTGTGGATTGTTTAGTGCAAGGGAGGACGGATGTTTATGAAATCGGTGCATAGAAGGCAGACATTGGTATGTAATAGGTATGCTATACACACAATCCATGTAAGAGGGACAACAACATCCATTACTAACATTTTCAGGCAGCAAACATGGACACACGGGGGTCTGTGATGTACGCATAGGAAACACAAAGAATGGTAAAGTGCACATCAGGGTACATACGAGAACATGCAGTCACTTGCTTTTGCCATGGCTGCCGGCAGACCCAGCTGGTGCACACGGTGATGTGGATGCTGCAGCGGAGGATGCTGATGCAGCTGCACACGTACGTGTGCCTGATGGTGCCTGCTGGCGAAGAGAGCGCCAGCTCCAGCGGGGGAAGCGGCGGTGGTGGCGACGGCGAGCTGCAGTGTATGGGCGGCGCGGCGCGTGCCATTGCCTGTGCCTTCTCGGCGCCCACCGCACTTGTCTTCGGCTCCCCACGTAAGCAAAGGAGGACCTGCCGCGTCCAAATGGCACGAAATGAATGTGCAGCAAATTTAAATCCATTATTATTCACATGGGTTTGGCTTTACGAGGACTGAAACTAAACAATTATACATTGAAAAGAGGAATCTGTAATGTCTACATCCTTGTATTCGTTGTTTAATTTTAACTGATGCTGTTGTTAATCGCGACAAAATCTAGTGAAATAGGATGTTTCATGTCATAGGGTCATTACCGTTTAAACATATTTTCAGCAAACCATTGCTGAGTACCATAACCTTTTCAGAAGGGTCCTGCATTGGGATACTTTGGCCAGTTTCACTTTTTTTTGTGGGAGAAAACCAGACTATCTGGATAAAACTCACACCTATGAGGTTATAGGTTCACACATCCATTTGCAGTGATGCCATCTATTTTGGTCACTTCATCGGCCAGAAAGTTTGAGAGTTTCATAATTATAAGTGTCCAGTTGCCCCTTGCCTCAAAAGTACTGGATTACAGGTCTGCGCCACCAAACCCAGCTCCGAAATAGACGTCAGTGGTAACTGCGCTGTGGCCTCCGGTCTTAGTTGTCTACGAATGTGAGTCGTTTTCATACCTTTCTGCCATCAGCGAGCAGCGATGATCTTACCCTGACGAGTCCCAGCCTCGAAGCGTCGAGCGTGGAGCTGGGCGCATGCGGCGAGGACTCGCCCGTGAACCGGCGCGTCACCGAGAACCTGTTGGCCAGCCTGCCCGAGCACGAGCGCAGCTGCATTAACGCCGTGCCCGCCGCTCACAACCCCGAGGATCTGCGGCTCTTCGCAAGGTTAGACCACAACTCCGCCTCCAGCACTGGGTGGTACTAGGGGTTGCCGTGATATAATTTCTCATGATTCGATATCACGTTTCACGATACAACACATCACGATATCAGTTTCCCATTAACCTTTTAATTGTATTCCTAATTTGTATTTACTTTTCTGTACTTGTATGTTGTCGCATATTCCATTGTGCCTTCATTGTTGTCAGTGTATGGATTGCTTATTTGTGTCCTCTGTAAAGTGCTTTAAGTTACTTCCCAATTTAAAAGTCTTGAGTGACACGTGCTTCTCGCTCCTTGCCCTCATGCAGGCTGCTGCCATATTTCCGAGGACACCACCATCTGGAGGAAATCATGTACCACGAGAACGTGCGGCGTTCCCAGCTACTCACGCTCATCGACAAGTTCCGCAGTGTGCTGGTGGTGCTCACTCACGAAGACCCCATCATCTCTATCTTTCACTCGCCCACAGAGTGACTAACACGACCGGCATATCTGCTCGAACCACCGAGCAACTCATGCGCGGCTCAAACCGCACGTCCGGTCCAGCGGTCGTCTCGAGCCTTTTCCCGCATTCAGATCCTGAGAGGACCTGCATGATGTTTGTTTACCAAGGCATTTATCAAAAATACTGCCTTAAAAAGAAAAAGGATATAATCAACAAGGTTTCGGGTAGTGGCGTATCTTTGTATAAAATACATTTTCATAATGGGTTAATTGAATGCCAACTAATTCGACAACTGTGTTAGTTCATCTGAACATCTCAGATTGTCCTCTATGGGCGATAGCCATATGATATAGTTGAATGTTTGCAGTAATGACGACTCTGTTTTTGTTATATTGACAATATAACTGAGATGTATTCCTCAGTCATGGTTCTAAGCTCTGCTCCACAATGACTTTTCATGGCTTTACCACTTGCTAAGTGAACTCCTGTCACCTCAATGCATACGATTTATCACCATATTTTTATTTATTTTTTAACTCTACCATTAGAAGTACAAAATTATGCGTGCCCACGGGATTGTGGTTAATACGCAGATACGATTGGAATTGTTGTATAAGTGCCCGTTACATGAAGATGCTTCATGTGTTACATGTCAAGTTTGATGTTGCAGAAATGTTACTGCCAAGCGTTTTGATGTGTTTCAAAAGTAAATGCTGCTGCTTTAACTACAGTACATGAGGTTTTTCTTTGTTTGGGGAGCATCTGAAAAATATTTCCCCAATAACTTTTACACCTTCACCTTATACAATACCCAAACACAATGTGTCAGTTACTTTAATTAAATAAAATGGCACGTAATATTGTGCACAGGTGACATTGAGTAGATAAACACTTTCGATTTAAAGCTTCCGTGACTGCAGGGATGAATCTTCTTGGTTCTTTCGGTAAAGTCACGTAGAAGGGAAATAATAAAATAAAAATTAAACATAAAATACAATTCTCACGACGTTTCGGCCACAACGCAAGCAGCCGTCCTCAGGTGAAGAACAGGGCTG
>CM025652.2:1831710-1845250 GCA_014621495.2 Entosphenus tridentatus
GGGATTCATCTTCTTGGTTCTTTCGGTAAAGTCACGTAGAACAGGTCAGCCCTGTTCTTCACCTGAGGACGGCTGCTTGCGTTGTGGCCGAAACGTCGTGAGAATTGTATTGTTTTATTTTATTATTTCCCTTCTACGTGACTTTACCGAAAGAACCAAGAAGATAGATAATACTGCTCGTTTAAAAAATAATGCAAGCACCCATTATATATTTTGCAGATGAGGTGTGACCCATGTTTTCTATCGGTATTTGCGAAAGCTATCGTCAGCAGGAAGCAAGCCAAAACACATACATAATATATGTATTGGCTTGCATATATGCAAAGACAATGCATATATTATCAGAGTATTTTTGTTTTTGCATTCTGACCACAAGTATTGTGGTGACTGCAGACATGATTCCTTGCAAAAGGTTTCTGTTTGGTGTTTTAACATCTCAACACCTGTTTTGTTGCCAGAAAAAAGGGGAAAACCTGTTCTCAAACCTAATACAAATCCACATTTTTCAAGCTACCTCTATAAATTCGGTATTGATCAAAAGTTCGTCGTCAGTAGACGTGGAAACAAACTACTATTTTGGTCCACTTTCCCTTGTGTGAGTTTAACACGTAGCAGGCTTTCACGAACAATAAATATCTATAATAGAGTTTTTTTGGGTTAGATCGCGTAAATATATAAATGTGTTGTTAAAACCCGCCACCACCCGACGCAGCCAACATAGGGTTGTCACGTAAACAGAACGTGGCCAATTCGTCACTAGTACAGCACTAGTGTATAGTGTAGTGTTAATAGTAGTGTATAGTGTAGTGTTAATAGTGTAGTGTATAGTGCAGTATACGAGTACAGCACAACACCGGTGTGTTGGAGAGCCAAGCCACAACATTTACAATCTGAGTACGATGTTTCGCCAGTAGTAATTACGCGATCTAGTTGACGAACGATGAAATGAGAGAGGGGGGTGATGAGTCAATGAGGGAATCGATTAGCGAATGAAAGGTTTGAGAGGTTCCAGCAAGAGGAATGATTGAATGAGTGAAAACGAATGAGTTACGATGGAATGAGAGAGGGGTTGGTGGTGAGATTCAATGACGGAATCGATGAGCAAATGAAAGGTGTGAGGTTCCAGCGATAGGAATGATTGATTGAATGAGTGATAACGAATGAGTTACGATTGAATGAGATGGTGGGGGTGAGAGTGAATGAGGGAAGCTATGAGCGAATAAAACCATTGAGAGGTTCGAGTAAGATGAATGATTAAATGAATGAGTGAGAACGAATGAGTTACGATTGAGAGAGAGGGGGTTGGTGGTGAGATTCAATGAGGGAATCGATGAGCGAATGAAATATTTGATAGGTTTTAGTGAGAGGAATGATTGATTTATTGTGTGAAAACGAATGAGTTACGATGGAATGAGAGGGTGGGTGGTGGTGGGAGTAAATGAGGGAATCGAGCGAATAAAAGCACAGAGGTTCGAGTAAGAGGAATTATTTTATGAATGAGTGAAAACGAATGAGTTACGATGGAATGAAAGAGAGAGGGGGTGGGAGTCAAGGGAAGCGATGAGCGAATAAACGCATTGAGAGGTTCGAGGAATGATTGAATGAATGCGTGAAAACGAATGAGTTAGGATGGAATGAAAGAGAGGGGGTCAATAAGGGAATCGATGAGCGAATAACAGCACAGAGGTTCGAGAAAGAGGAATGATTGAATGAGTGCAAACGAATGAGTTTCTATGGAATGAGAGGGGGGTGGGAGTCAATAAGGAAATCGATGCGCGAATAAAAGCATTGAGAGGTTCGAATGAGAGTGAGAACGAATGAGTTAAGATGGAATGAAAGTGGGGGGGTGAGCGGGGGTGGGTGAGGGGTGTGAGTGGGGGGTGTGAGTCATAGGTCAGGGGTCGAGGGTCGCGAGGTGGGGGCCCGGGCCGTCTCGCGACGCCGCCGCCATCTTCCTCAGGGCGGGAACCCGCGCGCTTTTTCCCCACCCCCACCACCACCACTCGCTCTTTAAAAACTAACTAATTGAATCAAGGCGAATGCCATCGCCACCACCACCACGGCGATTGTAGTAACCGCTTCATCTTGCTACCCCGCCGTCGCCGTGAGCCCGGTGAGTGCGGTTGGGGCCTCGCAGCCTCTGGCGACGCGCGGGGCGGGGGGAAGCTGCCGAGGCGTTTAGGAGGCGCCGTCGCCTGAAACGTCGCGCCAATTGCTCGCTCGGATCTGAAAAGAAGTTGTTGTCGTTGTCATCTCAGGGGTGGCCCTTGTTTGTTTGTCGTCGTCGTGTTGTGGAAGTAACGTGTCGAGTAAGTGTGTGTGTGTGTTTTAGTTCGGTGCCGCGCTAAAAGCGGCGGCCGTAGCCGTGGTCCGAGGCGAGCCCGTGTCTTGACTAGGCCCCGTGCGAGCTTAGACATCTTTCTTGGTTATTGGGACATGCTGAGCGGGTGCCGCTCCTGTGTAGGGCTCGATTGCTTTAAACGATGTGTAATTGATGTTGTGCCCACGCGAGCTGGGTTGTGTGTGTGTGTTGTGGCTGTAATAGGCGGTGGTGGTGGTTGTGATGGTTTCAGTTGTGCACAGCCGGCAACACGTGTGGCTTCGGCCCTCCATAACGACCGCTCGCGTTAAACCGTGAACACCCTGAGATAATTGCTATAACCAGATCAATTATAACACCAGTCCAACATCTAGATCTACCGTTCCCATCAGAGGTAATATACCCCCTCCGAAGAAGTATCTCTTTCTTAGAAATCCCATTCCTGAGAGCGTCTCATCCCGAGAATCGCCATCACATCCTAAGAAATCTTCTAAGCCAAATCTCATCCGTGAAATCACACCCCCTCCTCAGAGATCATGATCATCCACTTAAAGTCATATTGCTTCTTTAGATATCCTATCCCAAGAAATCCCATCCCCCTAGCATTTTCATATCCCAAGAAAGCCCATCCCTTCGTGAGACATTAAATCACCAAAAAACATATTTGATTCTTCCTTAGAAGTCCTAACTACTAAATCCCATTACATGAGACATTACATAACCCCAAAAAATATCTCATACATTGCATCACCAAGAGATCCCATATCCAAAGAGATCCCATCTGAGATGCTGCAAAGAAGTTCTACCCTCCAAAAATCCCATAACCTTCTGAGACATCTCAACACCAATTAATCCCACGTTCTCCCAAAAAATCCTATAAATTTGATATCTTTAGAAGCAACTGCTTAAGTGCACCACATAAAAACTGTCTTTAAGTGTCAAATACCTTAGCAGCTTTCACAAGTGCTGGAAACAATCGATTAACATCAATAAATTGTTCTGGGCTTATTTTGTAGATGACGGAAAATAAACTGATGTAATGCAACTCACTCAATTGAAAAAAAGTTTATGTAAAACCCGGGTTAAAAATAATTTTAAAATAATTACAGTGTACAACCCTCAAGTGTTTTTTTATTAATAGATAACTTAGTAGGGGAGGGGATTGTTTACTCACAAATGATGAACTATTCTGTAAGGGGACATTAAATGGGGGGGGGTGGGGGATAGCACATTGCTACAATCACTTGCGTTTTGTGCATATGCCACTTGCAATATTAAGTGTATGCTCAGGTGAAGTGTGCGGTCGAATCGGAAATGTTCCTCTATGTGAAGTTTACCATGAGTGATTTCTGATAATTTTACAAGAGATTATCCAGCTGCAGTAAATCCACTCTCTGAATGTGTCTTAGAAATGTCAAGCACCGCTTTCTTTACATCAGCTGACGGCTGTTTGACAGGCTGTCTAACGTTATGTTTCGTTACATGCTTAAGCCAGTGTTTGTTTAGCTGGAAAGTGCAAAGTGTGCACATCTATTTGGTGTTTATGGCATTTGTACCGAAGTTATTTTTTTGTTTACATTAACATGCATGACAATCTCCACACGTGCACGTTAAGTACTATTATTTTTTGTGTTTTTACCATGAGCTTCCCACCAACATGTATGGTGGCAAAAGACGCGTAACAGAACATGAGGTAATTAGCGACCAATCAATAGCAATGCATGTTTATGTCGCTTATGGTTGACAACTACAATCTAATATTCATTGGTTGAAACCTTTTGGCATGTGGTGATTATTCGCCTCGGGTTTGTCCCTGATATGTTTTTTTAATGCATTTTATAATGGTACACTTGCCTGGAGTATCAAGTGCGTGTATCATCATTGTTAGTGCTGTTCTAGGTCTGGACAGCTGCATTGTTGTAAATTCCTTGAACTTTTACTATAAAGTTGAACCATGTTTACAAGCCATCACTGCATGTCTGGGGAGAACACTGCTCCAAACTTGGCCACCTGAGTTTGATTCCTGGCAATGGCCAATATTAATGGCAAGTGATACCTGAACCGGTCCTGATCCCCCCCCCCCATCTTCCACTTCACCAACCCGCACTGAACAGTGTGGTAAAGTATGGCCAAACAACCCCCATGACCGACACACCGTGGGAAGTCTTCTATCCAGCAGTGGATTGGCAGCTTAAATGATTATTATGACAGTATTAATAGATGATTTACGAACACTCCAATGTTGCCATATATTTTCTGAGTGTGACGGAAGCTTACTCCTTCATATGCCGACGTCCGAAGCATTTTTATTTTGCATTAACATTAGGTGATCGGGAGAGAGATTATGTCCACTCTCATTGTAAATTATTATTTAATCGTAATAATGAGTACATTCGGGATTCCCGTCATTCCTATAGCGCACGAGGCTATCACAAAGGTGCTATGTTTCACAGACATAGTCTGCAGCAGTTTCCCAGGAGGGATCGATGTTGCTTTGTGTTATCCCAATGAAGTACATTTTTTTTATTTCGCAGACGAGGACCTATTGTTTTAAAATAATATTTCCAGGATCTTTGACACCCACCGTGAGGCAGACAGGCGCATATTGCATGATTTGAAACCAACCTGGGGCAATCACCAGGGTAGCCTGCCAGATGCAAACTGAAAACCCTCTGCAACAAGTGGGAAACGTGCTATCCTACTGGTGGGCCATGTAACCGCTCCTGATTGATCAATGTAATCAAGGGAGTAATGCTGGCAACAGATTGTATAACTGGCTGGCACAGAGTGGCTCGCACAGAGTGGAGCCAGCCCCATCCCTAACATCTTGAGCTTTTTCATACATCCATGGTTTGTTATTTAGAGAAATATGAATTCAGATTTTTTTTTGTTATGCAAAAAACGCATGTTAATGAAAAACCCCCTTCTACATTCACAGTTCTGACATACGTAAAACAATGTCTGGAATAGCATTGAGCAGATTGGCCCAGGAACGTAAAGCGTGGAGAAAAGACCATCCGTACGTAAGTAATTTTGTTTTTATATTTTAACGTGGTGCGCTGTGTGCAACACTTTCCTAATTTTCTTTCTAAATTTAACAGCCTCAAGGGACGAATTTTCATCACAGTTCTCATAGTTTGGTGTCTTTTCTGTTATGGTGTTTCTTTTGCATTTGCAGAAGCCACTTTTTGGGTTGATCAGAACTTTGATATGGTGGAGTACTTGCATGGAAAGCAATTTACAAGTCGAATGTGTTGGAGTTTCCTTTTACATGGGAAAAAGTTAGCATTCTTTTAAATGCATTAGTGAGCTTACACATTATTTAAAGATGTGTTTGCCACAATGAAATGGAGTTGAGTACTAAATTACTTGTGCGTTGGACCCCAGGTGGTTTTTATGCATCATCGTTGAAGATTCCCAGTGCTGTAATTTGCTTAGACAAGCTGTCTGATTTATTATTTCAGGAAAAAATATTAAATCCATGTTTGTAATTATGCATTTTGAAATAAAGACACATTTTGTCAGTGTTTTACATGCCTGTGTTAATATGTTATATTACAATTTGGGTACATTTGATGTGCATGATCGCTTCGTTTCAAATGTAGCCCGGAGCGTCTGGCACCTCATTTATTTAATCAAATTTTAACTTGCGTTAGCAGAGCAGATGCGACATGCAGACATGCGTAATTGAGGTCATATGTTAAGGATAAGTGGCTTAACGGAAACAAAAATATCACATCATTACTCCCAAACTAATAGCAGTCTGTTTAAACAACCTGGGATTTTCAAAGGTGCAGAGGTTATATTTTGCCCATACATTCATTGAGACTGTATGGCAAACCAATTATGCATTACATTCTACTATGCACATAATGTAAGCATGTAATATACTTGGTCGAAGAATTGAGCACTTTCCCAATTAATTTGAACATCGCATCTGTTTATTTTCTTCTTGACAGGGTTTTGTTGCGGTTCCTACAAAAAACCCTGATGGGACACTCAACCTCATGAACTGGGAGTGTGCTATCCCTGGGAAGAAAGCTGTGAGTGTATTTTCCCTCCTGCAGTCTGCCAGACAAGCCATTCACCACACACCACCTGCAGTTAGTTTCTCCCAGCTCATCAACTGGAACTGTCACCACTGCTGCCGTAAAGCACTTTCGGCCTCAGCCTGAAGCAGCAGAGTGTTTAATATTTGATTGCTCTTTGAGGCGAACTTTAAATCGCGCCAAAACGCAACAGTCCTTTTTCACTTGGACACACACACGTTGCGACGCACTTAACTTCCAACGGCACACAATTTACACCGTATCGTCTCAGATTGAGCGCTTTGCGAACGCAGCCAGCCCAACACATGTTAACGCTACATGTACCAGAGAACCTACCCTGAAGGGGGGCAGCCCGTTTGATTTTTGCTCGTCCTCTGCACGGTAATTGTTGCACATGCGGTGCGAGGGTTCTTGCCAAGATCCCTGCAAGAACGCGGCCTGCCTGTCTCTCGGCACCGCAGAGCGTTTATTATCGCGATTTCTCCGCGCGCTTCCCACGTCCTTTCCCAGGCTGATATTTCGAGGGCGAAAGCTCCGCTTGGAATGTTTGTTTTAATGTGTTTCCACTCTGCAGACCCCTTGGGAAGGCGGACTGTACAAACTGCGAATGCTCTTCAAAGACGACTACCCTTCCTCGCCTCCCAAATGTGAGCACCGCCGTTGCATGTCTTGTCCACTGGCCTTTGTGATTCGGTGCCTTGGCTTGGGAATCTATTCACGTGCTTGAAGCTGCTTTTTAGCTCTTGTCTTCCTTTAAAGAAACAAACCGAGCAGATCAATAGAGTTGAAAAGCCTGTGTTGAAACTGTTTAATTTCGCATTATTGAAATAAAAAAAGCTTTCTTGGCAGAAGGATATCTAAGTGGTGCACATTAGGTGCAGTATGTGTGGTAAATGGTTGATGGTCACCGTCGCAGTCAGCGTTTTCCTAGAAGAAAGGCATTCATTTTGTATGGTGTTTTACAACAACAGCAACAACTACCTGTGTTCTGAGGCACCAAAAGAATAGATTTTTAAGGTTGGCGTGGACGACTGCATTCCGAGTGCCATTAGTGGAAGCGTTATCGATCCTATGTTTTTGCACCCACGACGTATTTTTGTCACAATTCTATTTACCGTTGCCATTGTGCCTTGCCAAGTGTCTTGGCGTGGGTCACTCCTTAGGGGGTGCACATGTACAGTAATTTAATTAGTGCCCCATTTCCCCCTATGTAAACAGATGTATGGCACGTGCTCAGACATTCAATACACCACACAGAGTAAATGCAGTGTAAACATCCACTCGTATATCTTACCCATGCTTATCGTTAAGGTCTCAATATGCATGCCATTACAATGGTCAAGTGCTACCGTTAAGGAATGTCCCACTGCCCTCAGCGTTGTTGAAGCAACGTAGGCCTGTAATGATGCATCGATTCTTGAGCTCATGGATATGTTGAATCTTGCTTGTGAGAATCGAGTATTTTATTCCTGCATGTTGCACAAACTTAGTTGATGTGACTCATGCAGCTATTAAAGGCACTACAATGCATCACAGCTTCAAAGAAAAAAGAATCAACTGTTAAACAAATTCTAGATTTGAAGCTTTCGTGACTGCAAGGATTCATACTCTAAGGTTTTTTCGGTAAAGTCACGTAGGTAAAAAAAAATGAAAATACATCAATTTATTTATTTTTATTTTATTTTAAAAAAAATTACCTACGTGACTTTACCGAAAAAACCTAAGAGTGTTAAACAAATCGCAACCTCGGATAATGACTACCCGTTTTTCTTGTGTTTTTGTTTCTATCCCAAGCGCAACATGTATGTATGTTGAACTTGTTTGACACCGTACGTAGCCAACTGTGCTAATCGGAGGTGTGTGGGGGAAGGACAACAAACTAAACGCAAAAAGTAGTTCTAATGAAATTAGTTTTCAGTCGAGAAAGAGTTTTCAATCTACGTACATAAGTGCATTGTGCTACTTCGCTGCGTGGTTGTCGTCTTTGCAGGCAAATTCGAGCCGCCTCTTTTCCACCCCAACGTGTACCCATCGGGTACAGTGTGCCTCTCCATCCTGGAAGAAGACAAGGACTGGAGGCCGGCCATCACCATCAAGCAGGTAGTGCGCTCTCTCCCCAGCTTAAATTTTTTATAACGCTTGGATGAAATTGGGCTGCAAGTGGAGCCCATGTGTACACATCAGAGAGGTGGGGGGGGGAAGCTGACACAGCTTTTTAGACGGGCCATGGCCTAAGTTTTCCACCACAACAGTTCACACCATTCTTCAACCAAACACTTCTAAAGAAAGTCTGTTTGGCACACTGCCAATTAATATAAGCAATGACCGTATAGAATTGCAACCTTACATTTTACATATTAAAAACCTGTTGAAGTCGTGTTTTTTGAGGATTGAATAAAAGCAGTCTGTGTATATTCAGTTCTGTGTTGGAAACTGCTTATGTCTTCCAACCATGAGGCTGTTGCGAGGCCATATAATGCTCATAACTGGTCCAAAAAAAAATTACTACATTCCAATTTGACTTGTTGGTGCTTATTGAGGTTTCTCATCTGACATGTGCATGTTCCTGCCAGATCCTGTTAGGAATCCAGGAACTCCTCAATGAGCCCAACATACAGGATCCAGCCCAAGCAGAGGCATACACCATTTACTGGTAACCGCACCTGATGACCACACCTTGATGATGCAATTCCTTGTCTTAATCCCTCCCCACTTGAGAGTCGTCGCCGTTTCAAGGCTCACCGATACAAAGTATTCGTCAGGTGCTACGTTTCTGTGCACTGATGGCGGTTTTTTTATGTACTCTTCGCCAGTCAAAACAGGGTGGAGTACGAGAAGCGAGTCCGTGCGCAAGCAAAGAGGTTTGCCCCGTCGTAGAAAGGGCCCACGTTGCACCGCGCCGGGCAAGAAGAGCGTCGTCTCCGTTTGGAAAGAGAGAAAGAAACAAGCCGACGAGCTTGTGCCTTGGCGATCGATTTCACCTGCTTTCGCTATGCATTTTATTTGGTCCCTTTAAGCAGTTTTGTCAAAAAAGAAAAACAACGGCAAATCTCGAAGAGACTCGGGCACATTACAGACTTGTCTCATCAGCGCCGCGCAGAAGTAAAGGGGCGTGTTTACCTTAAGGAAGGCGGTCGGTCGACGTAGGTTAGCGCTCTAGATAGAGAATGTCTTCATCTTTAAAGCTGTAGTGTGTTAACTGCTTCCTTTTGAGTTGTAAAGCGTTATGCTTGAAGCTTTATAAAAGTGAAACAGGCTCTAAGCAGTATATCTAGGCTATGTTCTTGTTTAATTCTTGTTAGGTCAGTTTTGATTTTTTTGTGTTCTGAGCAAGAAGAATGGGTACCTGCGGCACATTAAAATTGTAAATTTAATTGGGTGTATATTCAGGTGGTGTTTTCCCATTGCGGAAGCTTCATTTGAAGTATATCGTGAATTTATCCCCTGGCAATAAATACATCTGAACCATATCAATTGATTGCGTGTTCCAGCCGGTGTTTTTCAGAGGTGCCAATGTAAAGCTGAAATTGAATACAATGCTAACCTTGGTGGCAAAAACATTTAGAGCAACCAGTCATGTGCAATCTGGAAAATCCGGTCTGGCACTTGTAGTTCACTTGGAGTGCAGTTCAGCTGAAAGATCTGCCTTTTACTTTTTAAGTTGCCTGTCGGTTTAAATTGCCACGAGAACCACTGCTTTTCAGAAAAGCCCAAAATTAAAGGATGCCTCTATTCTCTGTTGGTAAGATATTTGCTGCAAGGTGCAACGACTTTTATTACTCGTATAAATATTCCCTTTTTAACAATGATGGTCAGAGTTGGGTGGACAGTGAAGGGTAACAATGTCCACCAGATTTAGTGCAGCATATAATTGTTCCAAAAATCATTCTTGTTCTCTGGAGAGCGGCCAAATGTTGCATTGTCAAGGTGACACTACTTAGTCAATTACATTTGTGGGTTCTTAAACATGCTCTTGAATTTAATGTTAACGTTAAAAGTTAGTCCCTTCGTGTCACCACCTTGGCTGAACAGACCCAATAGGCATGGGTGTGCATCTTGTTCTGTTAAGCCATGGCTATGTTTTCTGGTTATTGTTGTGTACAGGTAAACAGTATAAAAATATCAACTCGTTGTACATTTGTGGATGGCATCTGCCGGAAAAAAAAAAATGCAGAAACTATCTTGAATTGTTTACTTAATGTCGTGTTTTTCCATTAATTCGGGTTAAGGGCCATCGGATAAACAGACCTGAATTATGTACACCGATGTATAGTTGGAGAACGTATCTCTATATGAGGAAAGTTTGTGTGGGCTTTTAACTTGTGCTTTTTGATACGCTTCAGTGGGGCCGTCTCAGATCTGCAGGAATTTCTGAACTTCACAGCAGGAGCACCCTGTGTCAGCAGGGAAAAGTGCCATTTATTTTTGTTCCTGCTGTAAAATATTAATTTGCTATTAAATACAGCAACAGCCCCTGACATGGCTTGTTTAAGGAAGATGCAAGCCAACCGCGAATGGTTTCCGTAGACACGTACATCAGCTTTGTCTGCCGGGTTATCCAACACGAATAAATTTTAAGCTTTGCTAAGAGAGAGGAAAACAAACGCTCTAAAGTTAGAGTCGAGCATTGCATTGACGTTACAACATGAAAGTGTCATTGCTATCATGATGTGCTTTAGCTTAACGTTACAGTATGAACGACGCTTCAAGTATATGCTGGACAAACTAGGATACAGGTGATGTATGCATCTACAAGATAACAATAAGATAAATACTTGCAACGAACAAACGCTTTTTTTTTGCCTTGTCTGGTGACTGAAAAGAACAGGCCTTTTTACAATGGGTTCACTGCAAATGACTTGAAAGTCAAGGAATAGTGCTATTAGTGTGCTCTATTGGTAAATTAGTTTTCCGCTGAGTGGCACTCCATCATCATCGCGCAATTTATTTTAGTACTTTTTATCACACCATAATACAATGCCTGCATTCTGGCCAAAATGAAAAAAGCTGGTGTTGCCGGCCGTAAACATGTGCATGATTTTATTACTGTCATTTGTAAATGGGTCTTTTTTTCCATTGGGAAAAATATCTGATTAATTCTAGCAGGAAGGGATATCATGGGAATGAATATGCTAATTTTTCTGAGGTACCAACACAGGCAATATGCAATGATAGCAGTTGAAGCCCACTTAAAGGGAATCTGAAGGGGACATTTGTTTGAATATGCATTTTACTATATTTCACCGTGATCTGATTTCATTGTAATTATACTTGTAAACCTGTTTCACTGAGGTTAAAATGAAACACTGCACGTATTTAATGTTTGTAATAGGTATAACGCCTGACACGGCAGCAATACCAACACAGTTAATGTTATCCTTTCAATTTGGAGGTAATATTTTCCTTGAATGTAAATTTTGTGATATTTTATTTGGACAAAAATATGAAATGCCACGCAATTATGGGACAAGTGGAACACTTTCTGAACCCCTTATTTTTAACGCAGAGCAGTGATGAATTGAGTTAATAAACATTGTCTACAACCTGGGTGATGTGTGATACAGATAGAAAATGACCATTAGTTCACTGGGGTCAAGAATCAGAATAAGACCATTTTTTTAGTTTTCGGCGCAAAAAAAATATCTATTTCAAGAGTCGAAATGTACGTGAATGGTCCTTGACGTAATGAAGCAGTTCCTTAAAGAGCTGCACGTGGCTCCGGACCCCCCCGAGTTATCCGAAGCGAAATGTCAGTGTTAAAATATCCACCGTGAATTCGAAGCTTAAACTGAAATTCGCCAACAGTTAATTTTCACTAAAATTTTGCCGCTTTGTAATATGTATAATTACACGGTAATGTTCTTTCGCCCACGTGATTTAGTCTCCAGTATGAGTTTGCCGTAGGTAAAATTCTGACGTCGCAGTTTTTAGAAGAATATCGTTTGTACAGGGGAACCCGACGTGTGAGCTGAGCGTGCAGGTCTCGATTCGTACGTGGTGCTTTATAACAGGCTGTGCACATCTTAACCTCTGAACGTGTTACTTTGCCGAATAAACTCTTTGAATAAACGCACCTGCGCGCTCTTCTTCTACGGGGGGTGGGTGGATAGTGCTAAATATCGGTTGTCTTTATGCCTGCGTTTTAATTATTGTAATCACAGCTTTTGTTTTGTTTCTGCTAGTATTGTATTCGGGATGAGTGTCCGGATGATTATAAAATGCATTTTTTATTTTTAACGATAATTTTCGGTTCGGTTTTTTCGGCTAAATATATGTAATGTCACGTGTTGTGCTAACAAAAGTGATGTCACCCGATGCCATCTGACACTGTCAAAAGCAATGGATATCATGAAGTGAACATTCCCTGTGACGTCATACATTTGGAACATTCCGAGACAAAAACACATTTTGTGATCATACATTTAGTCCAACATTTTTCAAGATGAATTTGAACATTGTAAACACACCCTTATACATTTTTTATATTTAATAATGTAACCGATTGTAAATGTGTTGTGGATGAATGACAACACGTTTTCATATATATTTAGGAGATCGACTCGTGTACCAACATTTATTTTGTGCTAAATCACATTAAAGCTGACTAGTTTGATATGCAGGAACATATATGCTGTTTTAATCTAATGTTACGTGATTTATGATTGGTGGAAACCTCTGGTTCTCTAACCAAGACGGTGCAATCACCCCACGATACAATCCGTTTTGGTAATTGTTGCCTTATAGCTGATATGAATGCCACCAGCTACATGTAAGTGATTCCGAGTTACATTTGTGCAGGGTTGAGTGAACAAGATTCGGCCAGAATTCCCATCCCATGAACGGGCTCTGGGTGGCTTCCTCTCGTGGAGGCGCTTCTGCCAGCAGTGCAGCACCTTTGAGTGTTCAAGTAGAATAACAAGTGGAGTTGCGTCCGCAAGGCCCCATTAGGGCAAGTGTTTGTCATTCAGACAAAGGAACAACTACCTAGCCTGATAATTGTTTTTTTACCCTTTTATCTGGCAACAAAACTGACACCTTTTTTACAAGGAGTCATGTTTGCATAGACCACAATACCTGCAGTCAATGCAAAAAAAAACATAACTCTGATAATGTATGCACTGTCCTTATCAGAGTTATGTTTTTTGTTTGCATTATGACTGCAGGTATTGTG